>SCHK01041245.1:0-32337 GCA_004124795.1 Poropuntius huangchuchieni
CTGGTGGTGTACTGGAGGTAAAAAACGATATAAATACTGAAGACATATAAAGACACCTACATCTTGGATGCCCTTGGGGTAAGCTAAAACATATCAAAAATTAATTTCAAAGTAAACTATCCCTTTAAGACCAATTATTTCTGGAACAGACCTCGAATTTATTCATACAAATGCTTTTGAACACCTCTCGGAACCTGTTGTTTTTATAGTCTGAACCAAGAGTAATGCACAAATGCATATTTAGTTTTGAAGGTCTGGTTGTTTAATGTTTGTGTATTTCATTTTAATCTGATTTGTGTATACCTGTCTGTGCAGATACCGATGCAGATGGCAATTGGAACAATTCACAAGGTGTGTGTTCGGTTGTGGGGTCTGAGAGAATTAAACATTTTCTTCAATAATTTAAATGTAGCTGAATTTCTTTGATCGACCTGATGTGCCATTCAAAATCTCCATTATGGTTTAGTATTGCAGTCACGTAGTAGTATTAACACCTAATGCTCACTGCATGTCACTCCCAGAACTGCACAGCCTTTCCTTTTAATTTGTGTTGGCACTGTTGATGTTCATAGCAGTTGAGATGTTGTATTGTTGTTCTGTCACTCTTTCTCAGACCCCAATGCTAACCCAAACAAGCGGCAAAGGCAGCCAGCACTGCTGGGGGATCATCCACCTGAATATGGTCAGTCTAATACACATTATCAAATGTGAAGGCAGCACCTATTGCTTTTATAGATGCTTATGGTGTATTTGTCTTTTTGTATATATTTTTTTTTCTCTAGGTGGTCCTCAGGGTGGCTATGGTCACTATGATGACACTTATGGACCACCTCCCCCACCCCCTCACTATGAGGGCAGGCGCATAGGGCCCCCAATGGGACGTGGCCGTGGCGGACCCCGTTATGGTGGGGCACAGTACGGACACGGACCTCCTCCGCCGGACTACAATGCTCATGCTGACTCTCCTGTGGTCATGGTGTATGGTCTTGAGCCCACCAAGATCAATGCAGACAGAGTTTTCAACATATTCTGTCTCTACGGCAATGTGGAAAGGGTGAGTGGGGTTGAGCTCATGAACCTCAGTTGAAAACCCGGACCCTGAACCCAGAGCTGTAGTGCATGTATTGAATATTTTGTGTGTGCTCAGGTGAAATTTATGAAGAGTAAACCAGGTGCTGCAATGGTGGAGATGGGAGACTGCTATGCTGTTGACAGAGCCATTTCACACCTGAACAACAACATGCTATTTGGTCAAAAACTCAATGTCTGGTGTGTACATCCACTTCCATTATATGTGTTTTTGTTTTGCCTTTTGTTCTTAATTTAAATGTATTATTTAATTTAAAATAAGTCTTTTTACATTGTGGTCTGGCACATTTACTAATTATTCAAAGTTGTTTCTCAGTTAAACTAAAGTAAAACTAAATTTGCATGATTTATACTGCATTGTTTTTTTATTTTTTGTCTTTTGGTCTGCAGTGTATCCAAACAACAGGCAATAATGCCGGGTCAGTCATATCAGCTGGAAGATGGCAGCTGTAGTTTTAAAGATTTTCATGGCAACAGAAACAACCGTTTCACCACCGCTGAGCAGGCAGCCAAGAACCGCATCCAGCAGCCCAGCAACGTACTGCACTTCTTCAACGGTCAACCAGACTGCACTGTTGAAGCGTTCAATCAGGTCAGAGGCGTTATCTGTCATTGTTATATATGTATGTATATAAAATTCTTGTTTTTATGGAACATTGCAGTGTTTTTCTCCACTTTTTTTTGAATTTGTAATCTTAAACAAACATTAATATTCCTTCCCTCTTGCTACAATTCTCTGAAGTTTTTTTCTTTTCTCTCCAATAGCCATTTCAGTTGAGTATGTGTCATATTAGGGAAGCAAAGATGAAATTTCAGTTTCACAAGACAAAAATTTATTGTGCTTTAATGATATGGGTGTGTGAAATTAGATTATTTAAATCTCTTCTGGATTTTTGTCTACAGATTTGTGATGAGTTGGGAATCAAAACTGCAGTCAGCGTCAAACTGTTCACTGGCAAGAGTGAGTTACTTATGAGTTTGTGTTTGTCTATAAGCAGTTCATATACTCTGTGTGTGTATGATGTGTAAAGTGTGGTGTATGTTTGGTTCTATATAAATACACGTGTGTGTGTGTGTGTGTGCTCTTGTGTTGGTGGAACCGCAGGTGAGAGAAGTTCGTCTGGTCTGTTGGAGTGGGAGTCGGTAAATGACGCAATGGAGGCTCTTGCTATGGTGAACCACTACCAGATGAAGAACCCTAGTAAGTACTCATCTGGCAATGGCACAATTTTACACTGTTCCAAGCTTATGAGCTGTTTCACTCTAACCATAAAACACATTATGTTCCTTAAAACTCATCTTCCTCTTTTTCCTCAGGCGGGCCTTACCCATACACTCTTAAACTGTGTTTTTCAACTGCACAGCACGCCAACTGAACCCATAATAACCACCACTAACCTTTGACTACCAGTGACCTTTTGAGCGCAGCACCATAGCATGTCTTAACTCTTGACCTGGAGGGAAAGAAGTGGGACTGTTAAGATTACCTTATTTCCAGAATAAGACTGGACTCAATGTTTTGTATGTTTCATTTTAATTTTTTTTAATTGTTTTTTTTTTTATTTTTTCTCAGTTGAGTCTTGTATAACAGTAAATTTATGTGACAATGTAATAAATTAGTGAAGACATCTCTGCGAAGAGTTTGTTTCTTGTGTATGTTGGCTTTCAGTGGGATTGTTGTTGGGTTCGAAGGAGACAGCCAAGCAACGAAATACAAAATCCAGGAGATTTTTTTGACATTGAGAAAGTTGAATTAATAAGCTTTCCTTTTGATGTATGGTTTGTTAGGATATGGCAATTTTTGGCCAAGATACAACTATTTGAATATCTGAAATCTGAGGGTGCAAAAAAATTAAAGTACTGAGAAAATCGCCTTTAAAGTTGTCCAAATGAAGTTCTTAGCAATGCATATTACTAATCAAAAATTACGTTTTGATATATTTACAGTAGGAAATTTAAAAAATGTCATGGATCGTGATCTTAGTATCCTAATGATATTTGGCATAAAATAAAAAATTACAATTTTGACCCATACAGTGTATTGTTAGCTATTGCTACAAATATACCTGTGCTATTATGACTGCTTTTGTGGTCCACGGTCACATATGTGGTTACAGTAAGGCCGTAAACTGGACAAGGGAGTCCAGGCTATAAAAGCAAAAGTGTTTAGCCCAAGGTTTGGTTACACCACTTGCATGAATTCGGTTAAAGTTTTTGATCTGTAAAGTTTTGAAGCTTGTTTTTGAAGTGTAGTACATTTGTACACAAGGAAATTAACACTATTATGCAAGAATGCATTAAACTGATCAAATCGTGTTGACAATAACAACATTTGTTACAAAACATTTCTATTTGAAATAAATCTTTGACTTGTCATTCATCAGAGAATCATGAATTTTTTTTTTTTTTTTTTTACTTTATTTCTGATCAAATAAATGTAACCTTGGTGAGTATAAGAACCATCTTTCAAAAGCATTAATACCAACCCTAAACGTTTGAATGGTAGCTGTCCTGTAATTGTAATATGTATTATGCTAATAGATTGAGAGTAATGAGAGCAGTCCTTTGTGATGAAATTGACAATTCATCAGAGATTTTTCTCATAGCTACTCTTTGAGAGGGCAAAAGTATCTAGCTGCAGATCTTAACAGCTTGATTCCCAAAATATCACAAATCTGTAGCTTAAGATCCAAAAAAGGCTAGTAAATTATTAAAACCCACACACTCCCAGCTCGCTAATGCTCATACAAGACACCTTTGTTTAAGTCTGCTGGGGGTCCAACTGCACAAACATGGAGGTCAGGTCAAGTCTGATCTCAGGGTCTTTGAAATGCACAGTAACACTTATGTAATGATAACTAAGGGCGCCCTCTCCTGGGAATACAACAAAACCACAACACCACTTGCCTTGAAGTTTCCTGAAATCTCATTAAACCAAAGCAAGCGTTTAACATTCAGTAGATTAAAAATGTACCAACAATATCGATGATTTATTTGTAAGGGTATACAAATTACTAACAAAATGTGTATATTCCCTATCCATATACCACCTGCTACTGACTAGCAATAGCAAGTAAGAAATAACAGTTTTGCCAGGTTATAATGTCAAACCTTTCAGTCCCATACAAAATTATTTCAATAGGACATTAATCAACAAGGAAATGACAACTAGTTTTGTCAAATTTATACATAGGGTCTTTTAAAGTTCTAACCAAATGATATCTTTTTTTTTCATAATTTTATTTAATTAAATGACTTGTTACGTAGAGCCAACAGGCACAGAAATGAGGTCACGTTCTGAACAAGAATCGCTTGCGATCACTAGGATATTAGATTGATAAAGTCTGGAATCAAATATAGCACCAGCAAGGAGACAATTTCCTTTCAGGGTATACATCACACAACAGCATCAACTGTATAGTCATTGCACGGGTGCAAAATTCACAGAAAAGTAGGTCTGTCATTAAAACCCATTACTGAAGCCTGACATCACTCTACAGGAAAGACAGCAAAACACTTAAGTTATGCTTTTAATAATGCCTGTTAGATGAAATCTAGCATGCATTCTTACACAGAGAAAATTAGATAATTAAGTCTTCATACACTTTATCTTCCTTTGAAATAAAAACAAATATCTGTCATTTAAAAGTCAATGTCAGGTTTCTGCAGTTCTCTGTTCACTGCTGATTGAAACGGACTCCTCTTCGCCATCTTGGTTTTTGATTGACTGCTCTTTTGAAGAAATAGGCAATCTTGATACTAAAGTGGACAATCTGTGAAGAACAAGATCTGCTGTTGTTTTCAGACTGTGCTGTTAGGGATAAAAATGCGGAGAATTAATACATACAATCAAAATAATAATAATAAATCAGTTCAGTGATAGTTACCTGTAGGATATGCAGGCCTTTTAAGGTAAGAACGGCTAGCTCTCTTAGTCCATCACCATCCAGGTCAAGATAAATCAGTGAGAGCAGGGGACTTTTAAAACTCCGTCTCCACAGCAGCTGTAACTTATCTTCGAAAGCTCCCGTTGGTTGGTGAACTTTGTAGCACAGCAGATCCTGTAGATCACAAATTGAACACACAATTTTATGCATACTGGAAAGCTGCTTGAATATCAATTTACGTATTTTAAACTCTTTCAATGTGGCATACTTGTTCTCTAGCAAGAGTTTCTGTTCTTTAAATCTAGCACTGTACCTGTCCATATGTTCCCAGCAACAACTCATGCTGTCCATCAAAGTCCAGATCAACAACAAGAGCACAGAGGACTGTATCGCACTGGTCGCTTTCTGCCAAACACAGCTGTCTGCTCAGTCCATACTGCTCCACATCCCTGAACATGCACATTTATTTTACACTCTACCAGACACATGGTGCAGAACAAGCAACATACTAACCAGACACTAACCTGTAAACAACAGCCATTTCTATTGCACTGGTCACCAGCAGATTAAATGTTTCCCTTTGACTGCCTGTCAGAAAACCAAATGAATAAAGAGCGATCAATAACAACAGTTTGGAGGTCTTACCTGTCATTAATAATCTCACATAAAAATAAGTAACAAAGCTTAATTCGTTAAAAATGTTTTTGTATTTCATATATTTATTAAAGAATTCCTGAAAAAGGTCACCACAAAAATGTTTCTTTAGCAGAAAATAACGATATTACAATGATTTCTGAAGGATTATGTGATACTAAAGACTGAAAATTCAGCTTTGCTATCAAAAGGAATAAATCACATTTGAAATTGTATTTCTGATCAAATAAAACTTATGGTGAGCACAAGAGACTTTCAAAAACATTCAAAATGGTACGAACCCCAAACTTACAGTATTATAACAGTATTATATGCGTTTCTGTATGAAGCCCTCAAACTCTAAATTTAAACCTAAAATGATTTCAGAGTGATCTGGATGAGAGTATTCAAACTCTGTACTCTAGACATGTTAAACAAGTGCCTAAATAGTGTCTTTGTTTTAAGTATGGTTGATGACTGTGGCCATTCAGTGATAAACTGTATCACTCACTGTTAGTGTCAGTGCTCTGGTGCTGCTGTTTCAGTGGGAACAGCAACACAGTAGAGATGGGACTGTCATGCTGCACACGCCAGTTTTGGAGAATCTCTAATAAGGAAAATGTACAAAGAAAGCCAGAACTTTTATTATCACCATATTAGGTTTTTAAGAAAAAGTGTTAGAGTAAGCAAGTGTGTTTCTCACCAGGTCCCTTTTGGTTGACAAGAGAAAGTCCCACAGAACCGTTCTGACATCCAAATGCAGTGAGGCGCCGATTTTGATCAATGCTCAAAACATTTAACCATAACACACTGCAATGCAAACAAAAAAACATACTAATTACCATCAAACATCTTACATAACATGTCTCATCATCCAAACTTGACCAACTCACTTGCTTGGCAGCTCCTGGAGTTCAGGAAAGAGTCTTTCTACCGGTTGTTCCTCAAACTGGTGCAGAGACGCATTCTACTACCAGACATTGAGAATGAAATTCCAATCTTTATTTTGGGAGTATAAGAGCATCAACAATAAGAAGCCATTACTCTGACCTCTTTGTAAAGATGTATGCGCTGATCATGCCCACTGAGGAGAAACACAGTCTCACTGGATCCATCTCCACAACGCACCCTGCAAATCAAACATCAACATAAACGCAGTTTCAACTTTCAGAAGTAAAAATAACAAAACAGCGTTTCATCTATTCAAATATTAAAAATGGCAGCATATAAACCTTGCAGCTTCTACAAACATGACATACTCAGTGTGATAAAGCTGGAAGGGGGTGAACTGGAGCTCCAGGTTCAGACAGCTTTCTGTCAACAGGATGGAAGCCTCAGATTATTCAGATAACATATTGATCTCATTAGTTCCTTCATACCTATAAAGTCTGTCATTTAAATATCGCTTTTTTGTTGTTTTCATTTAAATGTTAAGTTTAGAAATTTTGTTGTATGCATTTGTAATTTTTATTTAATTCATTTTTATTAATTGTGTGTATACAGTATATAGTATTTATAAAGTTTTAGCTTTTAGTTTTAGACCAGTTTTAGTTTTAATACTACTATTGATCGTTTCTGTTGTCCTCATTTGTAAGTCGCTTTGGATAAAAGCATCTGCTAAACGATAAACATAATATAGGCATAACTTAAAACAAACATAATTTTTATGTATCCCTTGGTCTCAAGACATGCATGCCAGTGGAAGTGAATCAATTCAGCAAGTAAGGAATATTTTAAATGACTCACGTGCAATAGAGTCTAGGTTAAATTCTGACCCTGGTTCATAATCACAGTAAATGTTAAGGAAAGGAGTTGCTTTGTCTCCTGAGTCCTGAGAGGAAAAGGAGACAGAAAGCTCAAAGCTGAAAAATAAATGTCAGATCTCATGGTTGGGGAAAAAGGAGGGTTTTTTTTTTTTTTTATTTAGCTTGTAATAACTAGTTACTTATATCACTTAATGATGAAACACACCTTAATAAAGGTTATTCCTACGACCAGTCCTCTTTTGGGAGCTGATTTATTGAAGGCGTCAATGGAGACTATTTCTGCATCAACTATATTAACAGAAAAGATAAGAAAAATAGCATCGGACAGGTAAAACAAAAGACTAAAAGACAAAAGAGCAGACGAACTGGTTGTCACCTGGTATATATGTGAACTGAATCTCTCTGGCCACAGGTCTGATCTTCCTCTGCAGGTCCTGATATCTGAAGCACACTACTTTCCCCTTCAGAGTCGCTGCCAGTAACTCCTGCTCGCCTGCCTGGCAGAGTCCGTATATGTTACTTTGCGAGGGGAAACGACTAAAACTGTCTTCCACAAATGGACACGTGCCTTTTATATCCGGTAACATATTACAGATAATCACAACCAAAAAATGAAAATAGATTCAATAGGAATTTACTAGACTGTCACGCTCATAGTGGCAAAGAACAACATCCGTATGTGGGCGGGTTTGTGAGTAAATTTGACCAATCATCTGCGTTTTTGCACCGTTTAACAAATCAGAGGTTTCGACAAGAGGCTAACGTCATCAGCTGTCGCCGACAATGATGCCAATATTAAAGTTTTTTTTTTTTTTTTTTCGTGTCAAAGTAATATTTCATACCAGTTTGTTGCTTGATCATTGCCCTTCTGTCTTATTCTTTCTGTGGATGAGATGTAATACATTTAGACCAGTTGAAGGCTATGCTATTATGCTAGTAATTTATTTCTGTTGCCAATGAGTAGCATCCTACAGGGGGCGAAATTACATTAAGTCATTTACTTTGTTTATTAAACCCTACTTTGTTTATACTGTTGTAGAAATGTGTCTGTATGGATAAGAAATATATTAACTATATTACACATTACCACCATTTACTGAAATTATTATGTGAGACCCAGGGAACAAGAGGATTAGTTTCAAAATTGAATATTTTTTTTTCTGGATAAAATGTATCCTCCTCTGACAATAGACTCTTCCTGGCGGAAAGATATTCCGGACCTTTCCACTAGTTTCGATTGGGACCAAATGAGGGTTATGGTAATGCATGCTTCTAGGAATCCGGATCATCAACAAATCCATTTTAATTTTATTCATAGGACTTACATGACTCCACGTAAACTGTATAGTATGAAGTTTAAACCTGATCCTAACTGTACACTCTGCCATACAAGGGAAATTGGTACTTTTTGTCACATGATCTGGGAATGCCCTGTGGTTGCTAACTTTTGGAGTATGGTTAAAGAAAATTTGTCCACCATACTAAATGTTTCGGTCCCTTTGTCCCCCATCTGTTTTTTTTTTTTTTTTTAATTATCTATCTGATATCCAAATTAACAAAACACAGAAACGGGTGTTTTTAGCTGGTTTGACAGCTGCCAAAAAATTAGTAGCAACAAGATGGAAACCGCCACATTCTCTTAATAAGCAATATTGGGTTCTCACATTTATAGATGTGGCATATCTCGAATTGTCCACTGCATGCATTCACGGTGCAAGAGAGGACACCATTAGACTTTAGGCTCAAACTTTGGAGAAGTTCAAAGGTCTTCTGATTTGAATTAAGGAGATTCCCCCATCTTCCCCACGCTCACACACACTCTGGTCTTATGGCTTTTTTTTTTTCTCCATTCTCTTTGGTTCTTTTCTTTATATCTCATATTATTTTTATACATTTACAGTTGTATTTACAGTTCCTTGTGTTGGTTGTAATTGCCTCCTTTTTTAACTGTTATTGACTTCTTTTAGCACTGTTGTACTGGTTGAATGTTAAGGTTTTTGTATGGATATTCTTCTTTTTGACATAATCTGTAGTACATGTATAGTACATGACATACTATGTCTCAAATATTTGTTAAAGTTTGTTCAAGTTAAAAGATGTCAAAACAATAAACGCGATATTTAAATGGTCAGTCATCACAGTGAATTAAAACTGAATGAAAAATTCTTTCAATCATTAAATCAATCAATCAGTCAATAATGTATCTCGTTTTTAATGCTACAAGTACATTTAGGCATAACAACATTAGCATAACAACAATTAGCAGTTTGAAAAAATATACTTATTATTTCGATAGGCTAAATGCTGAAGTCTAAATTAAATTACATTAAATAGGCAGTATATGATCACAAAGGCATCTAAAAATAAGATGTTGCATTACTAAATATCCAGCATAATCTGATGTATAATATCCTGAAGGGACAACAATTAGGTTAATTAGATTAGACACCAATTAATTACTATTAATAGATACTAGTATTCTGGTTTTGTTAACCAAATGAATGGAAAGCATACTGAATTATGGGACATAGTACCCCTAAGATCAATACATCACATTTAGATACAATACTTGCACACATTCATGTACATACTCGCTGTAAACGTTTGTTTGTTATATCAGCAAAACTTGTACTGAAATAAACTGAATTTAATTGAAATAAATGGGATAAATGAACAGAATCTCCACTAGAGGGCCAGACAAGCTGTCAATCAGTTATTGGGGCCCTCAGCATACAGCCCCACTGACATTAAAACCCTTTTAATATATGACCCAAAGTCTGTCCACAATGGGACATATTGTCCTTATTAGAAAGTAACTGCCTCATCACAACATCTTCCAAAAAAAAACACATCCACATACTGCATTAGAAATTGCTTACCAGTTGTTGTATTAAGTGATTTATCACATGGTTTGTGAGGGATTAAAGTTGGAAAAAGTTTTGTACACATATTTAGCACTTATTCAAAGTGGATGAATCTGCTGTCTGATTGTGCAGAATATTTTATATATGCATGCTTAACTCACATTGTTCAGAGAGCGCGTGTGTTTGTGTGCGTGTGTCCGGCGTGTGCGTTTCTTTGGGGATTAGAACTGTGTGAGTGATTGGTGCTGACAGCGGTCTGTGTATTACTGGCTGGCCTGCAGATTAAGCCGCTCCTTTTTAGACTGCCTAATCTGGATTAACTGATGCAGTGTGCCTGCAATGATGCGGCCCACTACCCCTCTCTCTCCCTCCCTCCTTCCCTCTCTCTCTCTCTTTCTTTCTTTCTTTCTTTCTCTCTATCTGTCACCTCACTCGCCCTCCTTCACCCCAATCCATCTTCACATTTTTCTTTCCTTTACCTCTATTTGCGTAGGAACATTTTGTTTATTTCATCTTTCCAACTCTCCACTCAGATTAAATGTCTGTTGCAGTGTCACTGTGTCGTCTGTGTATTTCTGTGGTAATGTGTTCTGGAGTGTGTGTGTGTGTGTGTGCCTGCGGATTAGAGTTTAGTCCACTTCCATAATTGCTCTTGTGCCTGCGTAGCTGGTTGTTGCCAGATGGACGGACTGGTCCCCCCACCCCCCACTGCACCACCCTCCACAAAACTTCCCCTTCTGCAAGCGCACAAGCCCAGATCCTGAACACATAAACATACAAACATCCTATACTGACACAGAACAACAACAACAACAAATTCTCTCTTTTTTTTTTTACTACTTTTACACAAAACAACAACAACAACCTCTGAAATACTGGCATACAGTTTCATAATCTGAGCAAATTATTAAAAAATGACAAGATAACTACTGATTATTAGTTTGTCACATAAAAAAGAGTCAAATAGATAACCTAAATAAACAGTTGTTTGTGAATGATATTATCTATCCTCCTGTCATTAACTCTATGTTGAATGATTCTGTAATGAATGATAAAGAAATACTACTTATAAAACCTGCTTATATAGCTTTGACATTATAAATTGTGTATTTCACTATTCTACTGTCTTACATTTGACACACTAAATAATTGCAGCTATGTCAATGCTTTACTTGCATATTTCATAAAATATCACAATATACATTTTTTATCGAAAACCATTGCTTAGAGGGTGATTAAAGAGGTGGACAACTGGAAATTTTCTCTACATTATTGAGTTTATAAATAATAAATGCTTTTTAAAAACATAATTTTTTATATATGTTTCGCAAAATAATTCTGATCCTGAATAAGAATGGGTTTGCATTTCTTCTTAACATATGACCACTATGATTACTTTTTCAAATTCCCTTTAAAAAAAGGAAAAAAATAAATGATTTATTTATTTGGTAAAGTAAGCTGGTAGAATCCAAATCAAATCATATTCTGCTACTTTTTGTCACCAAATACAGTGGAAAATTTTAGTGTCTCTTTCTTTTATTCAGTACAGTATATTTTCTACATATATCAAAAATATGTAAATCTAGTATTTCTGTCATTTAGAAAAAAGCTAGTCATAATAATTAGGAGATTCTTTGTTGCCCTTTGTTCCTTGGCTGTAGAGTTTGTGCTGTACTTAGGAGGGGTGACATCTACCTCAGTCACAGCCAAATAACCCTATCTGCACTGTGTCTGATTTACGCCAACCTATCACTTCATCTTGAGTGCCATTTGACGCCTTTCTCTAACCTCTCTCCCTCTCTCTGTCACTAACATGTTTACACTCAAACACATAAAACTTTCAAATAAAACATTCTATTTTCTATTTCTTTACAATACATTCTAATGAATTTTTCAAATAGCTCCATTACAGAAATTATGGATCCTTCTCCTGCATCAGAACTGGTCAACAATCACATGGCCGCTATCCTTTCTTCTTTTATCAGGCCTCCATCACTGGTCAAGAAACATTCATCCTGTCTTCATCTCGTTTTATTCATCATTTATCCACACATTCCACATCTTCTTCTTTCCCTCCCTTTGCATCCTGTGATGTTTTTTCCATGTGGTATTTACACACGTGTCTATCCTACTCTCCTCTTATGGACTGATGAGAAATCTCTTCCTCTCTTTATCCAGGGTTAAAGGACTATTC
This sequence comes from Poropuntius huangchuchieni, assembly GCA_004124795.1. Lineage (NCBI taxonomy): Eukaryota > Metazoa > Chordata > Actinopteri > Cypriniformes > Cyprinidae > Poropuntius > Poropuntius huangchuchieni. The sequence goes on from SCHK01041245.1 coordinate 12,434, forward strand.
GCACAAAGCATAGGCTATTACGATAATTCAGCAGTGTGTGTATAAGTGTGTGTGTAGGTCAAAAAAAGAAAGTGTAAAGAGTAGTACCAAATTTTAGATGTTTTACAAACCATAAAATGTGGTGTCAAATATTTTATATATTTATTTGTATCATGCTCCTATTAGCTATGTTTTGTGTTCCGCCAAGAAATTATGGTAAAGGATTTTAAGTTAATATTTTAAGTTAATAACGTAATTTCAATTATTTAACAGATATACATATATATAATGAAAAATAAATTATTTCCATTATGCATGTTGTTAAGTGTTAACAGAGGACTGAAAATGTCCACAAGAAACATTTCGTTTACATATTAGGCTAATATCCGGAAACAACAGACACATTCGATTAGCTAACGAATGAAATAGTTTGTAGTTTTCTTATTTATGAGGTTTAAATGACACGTTCGTCTAATATCTGACATTTAAACTATTAGAACATGGCTTTTTTAAAGATGGAAAAAATGCGCAGCGCTGATCAATAGCTATACGAAGAAAAAAACCATTAAGCTAATCCAAGTGGAGCTAATGGTTAGGTACTAGCTTGTGCACAAGTTGTAAACTTAATAGAATTTATAAAATAGAAATAAAATGATTTTTTATATAATTATTATTAGGGAACGATTTATGCTCCCTGAAACTGATTTTAGGGGATATTTAGGCTACTGTGAGGGCCCATCTAACATACAGCGTGTCACTGCATGGCATTTATTTTTAATGCTTCAAATGAATCAATTAATGGTTGCTACGGTTCTTTAAACCACACAGAGAATATCATTAAAAAAAATTATAATAAAAAAACTTTTTAATTAGAAACCCTACACAACATTTTAAATACGTATTTAAAATAATTTAAATATGTTTATATTATAAACAGCCTATATTTTAAAAGAAATATCTAAGCATTTTAAATATTTTAAATATCTGCGGCATTTTGTGAAAATTTTCAGTGGCCGGAGCCTTGGAAAGTTTTTTTAAAGGAAATATTTGCCATATTTCGATATCTTCACCTGTTTTTTTATTTGATACTTTATTGGTTTCAAACTAAAAAACGAAATAAATTGTTTAATAGTTTAAACAGAACGTTCGAAAATCGAATTATTATGTGCCATAACCAGACAACCAGACTCAACCAGGCAAGCCGTCATAACCTATTGAGTTTGCACTTTACCTTGTATTTTAAGTAAAATAGGCTAAATAAATGTCTATTGACGTACCACGTGTTAAGGTAGGCTACACGTCAAAGGAGAGAGAGACACACACAGAGAGAGAGAGAGAGAGAGAGAGAGAGAGAGATGCCCCTTGATTAGCTGCTCGTTGTCTTATTGCTCATAGTGTCCCGCTCCTGTCCGGTCCTGCCCAAGGGACACGCGCCTTAACCAACGCCAAAACTCTGACATAGAGTCCAAAACTTGTGTGTATAATAGGCTTTTTATTTTTACGATTACCTCACATTAAAAGAGTTCGCTTATCTTTGATATTCAGGGCGATATTAATGATCTAAACTTGGGCAAGCGTGTAAGTTTGTTCAAGAGACTGAGAAGCAAGAATCCACAGGTGTTTAAAGAACCGCGAGACTGAAGGAGCACCGCACGAGCCAGACGCGAGCACAGACACGCGGCATCAGGAGCAGAGCGCGACCCCCGACCCGTAAAAAAAACAGCGTCACAGAGAAAAAAGAGAGTGAGAGAGAGGGAGGGAGAGAGAGAGCAATAGAGAGAGTGTGCGAGAGACGCGACCGTCCCAAGAATGATGTCCTACATAAAGCAGCCCCATTATGCTGTGAACGGGTTAACACTGTCCGCCTCAGGAATGGACCTGCTCCACACCGCCGTCGGCTACCCAGGTCAGTTCATTCTTATTAATCATTTATCATATGTTTGTGTCAGATTTTTTTTTTTCATTTTGGTGGTCAATGAACTTCAAAAAAAGAGGGGAAAAGCAAAACGGAAAGGTAGCCCCGTCTTCCCTGTTTTATTTCTGAGTTGTCCCTTTTTTCTTACGATTTAAGCTACGTAAAGTGATATAACCAGTTGACATCCACATTGCTCACGTAGTAAAAACGTACCACCCACATTCTAACAAAATTAACTTTATAAAAGGCGACGTCAAGTGTATATTTCAAATTCACCTAAAGTGTTCTTTGTAAAACGTTAAAGAGCTTTTTGTTTTTTTGTTTTTTTTTTCGTAGTCAAAATTTTATATAACCAACATTTTTTATTAAAAATTATCGTTTTTTGGCCTGTTTATTAGGCCTATGCAGAGTTACTTTATAGCCAATTATATGAACGGTTTAAATCCAGCTTTATAATTCACGCGTTTGGTTTCCTGTTGTTGCAAATAATTTAATGATCATAATCGTATTGAATAGAGAATAAAAATAAAACTGAATGGATTTAGAATGTAGGCTAAATATTAAGCACTAATTAAAAAAACTGATGCGCTAGAAATTATTTTATATCTATCTATCATCTATCTGTCACTGTTGTATGATAACAAAGTCCCTCCCTCTTTCTCTAACCAACATCAACCATAACTGTTATAAGCTCACATTAAACAATTAAAACTGATACCATCTACATGCAAAAACAAAAGGTTTTCTCTTTTCCTGTGATTAAATGTGCATTCCTTTTTTCTACTGACAAACCTAAAGCTTTTTCTTACTGTGTAATGTCTATGTTTTTATAAACAGCCACTCCAAGGAAGCAGCGTCGGGAGCGCACTACCTTTACACGGACCCAGCTGGACATTTTGGAAGCCCTGTTCACCAAAACACGCTACCCAGACATATTCATGAGAGAAGAGGTGGCTCTGAAAATCAACCTTCCCGAGTCCAGAGTTCAGGTGAGACTATCTACCTCAAACTGAGACAAACATCTGTCTGACACCTCTCAGACTGCCTGACATCTTTCTAAACACACCTGGCCTAATGCCTGATGATGATTCACCTCAAGTAAAATAAAATAAATTTATCCCAGAATCTAACACTTCCTTGCTATAATGCAAGTAAACCATACATCTGCAGCTAAATCTGTACAGTGTGTATTTGAAGTTGAATCTTAATCTTTCTAAATGGTTGAGTCTCAAGTGTTGAAAATAACTACAAATCCATGTGTTTGTGAGGCCCATTAATGAGATTTGCACAGTATATAAAAGAAACAAGTCCATTTTTATCTTTAGCGGAATGAGCCAAACCTTTATTTCCACCTTTGACCGTACTCTTATTTCCCACAGGTTTGGTTCAAGAACCGTCGTGCTAAATGCCGCCAACAGCAACAGCAGACCAGCGGTCAACCCAAGCCCCGTCCTCCTAAAAAGAAGTCCTCTCCACCCCCTGAGCTGACCTCTGACCCTGGTGCCAGCTCCTCAGTGGTGGCTGCCCCCGCCCAAGCCGTGCCCCCTAGTGCCAGCACAGGCACAGCACCAGTTTCTGTGTGGAGTCCCACCTCTCTATCCCCCCTTCCTGACCCGTTGTGTGGCTCCGGCACACCCTGCGTGCAGCGCCCCGCTCCCTATCCTATGAGCTACGGTCAGCCCTCCACCTATAGCCAGGGCTACAGCTCCTCTCCTTACTTCAGTGGATTGGATTGCAGCCCGTACCTTTCCCCAATGACCAGTCAGCTGTCCGCAAGCGGGGGCGCCCTCTCTCCCCTCACCGTGCCCTCCATGGGCGGCTCGCTCAGCCAGTCACCCTCCCTCTCCTCCCAAGGATACAGCACCTCCTCGCTGGGTTTCAGTTCCGTAGACTGCCTGGACTACAAGGACCAGCAGGCCTGGAAGCTCAACTTCAGCACCGTGGACTGCCTCGACCATAAATTCCAGGTGCTGTAGAAGAGAAAGTGGGCAAGTGAAGAACACGAACAGGAGGGAAGGAGAATGAAGAGAAGACGGATGAAGAGTAAATGAAACAAAACTGTTGCTTGAAATGCCGGAGACATTTAGATGATGAACAGGACTGTATCAGCAGGATTCATGTGATCTCAGAGATGAAAAGGGGTGCCCATTTTGGAACGGGTGAAGACTGTTCCTCTGTAATCCAGATCTGCTCTGTGATTGGTGGAGAGTGAAGGGACTCCTCAAGTCTACTGATCAGTCATCATTATTAACCATTTACCTCACACACACATACAAACACTCACACACAGACATACATCATCATCATATTTCACAACACTTTGAAGGAAATATCACTAAAACACAGACACATATCACACAAAGACGAGCACATACGATAAATGGAGGGAAACTTCTCAGTTTCTCTGCATATATAATTAGCTCTTTACGGGACAAAGTTCTTTCTACTTTTTTCATAAGTTTGGTTTGGTTTGTCTGTACTGGGAGGCATTAGAAGTTCTTGTGTTGTGCTTTTAGCTCGCTGTTATTTATGTATTGTTAAATTATGTTAACTTATAACAAATAATGTTGTTTTCTGTTAGTTTGAGTTAATCGTTACTAATTAAACTTCATTTAATGGCATTGCATGCATGCTGTTGATATATATTTTCTATTTGGGTGACCTTGTGTTGAAAAAATGTGGGTGTTTACAATTGTTGTTATATTGCTTTGAACGAATACATTCAGACGGGAGCTACATTAAAGGTTTTATTTTCTTTCTCTTAGTTTAACTACACAATTAAATGTGGCTTTGTTTCACAATATTTGTCTAACAAGAGTTGTCTAACTCTGTTTCTTGTTGATTATGCAAGATGAAGTACCACTATCATTAATAAAAACATAGAACAAAAGATTTACGTGAGAAAAGGGGGAAAAAAATTTAATTCGGTTCAATTAAGCTATGTCTGTCCCTCATACTGAACAAGCATATATTTTTACAAATTTAGAGGTTACTTTACAAGATGTGAAGTAAAAATATATAAGTAGGCCTACTAAAAATCAGAACACACTATGCATTCATGCATCTAACAGGGGCTTTTCTGGTATCAGAAAGGTAACTGGTAATTCAAACTGTAATGAACTTGATTTTTAACCAACTAAATTGAAAGCAGATGAAAAATTCAGTACTTTGGGACTAGAAATATGAAGTGCAAGATTCACATTCTTCCACCCTGGGGTACACAGGTGGCCCACACAGAGGAGGCATCTGGGGGTCCAGAAGGTTGTTGCGATGGTGTTGTCTGGTAATCGTGTTGCTGTGATGGTGTGGTGTGGCTGGCTCCGCCCATGCAGCCGGGTGTGTGGGGTTATTTTAGCCAATGACCCAGAGAGCACCTCAATCTCCTTACTGTCGACAGAACACTACCCTAAAGCAATTAAACAGGATTACTGAAGCTCCCTCTCTCTCTTTCCCTCCTCCACACCTCTCCGTGCATCTCCTCCTGTTGATTCCAGTTCCCTCTCTGTCTGCTATGACTATTCTATGACTATTTTATCATTCTTTCCTCATCTGTCTCAGTATACTGGTCCCACACTCAGTATTAGAGTTGCAGTCATTTATCCAATTATTTAGACAGTGACATGGCTAAAAATGTATGAATGTCTTGGAATTAGCTAATACAACAAAATGTCAAATTAAATGCCTTTCAAAACCAGTATAGCACAAAGACACTAATTAGGTTTCATGATATTTTCACATTTTCACAGCAAAATTAAAACAAAAATCATTTGGACATTTTCTGGTTGCCAACATTTTGTGCAAAATACCTATAGCTAATGTGATGAACTACACATTTGAACTTCCAACATCCACAAAAAACTAAAGCTGGCTAGTAAAAATGTGAGAAACAATATAGCCTACACTGATGGCCCTATAAACATGAAGCATATATAATACAGTGGCCCCCAGAAGACCAAATATTTCAGTGTCACTGCATCAGATACAAAATACCAAACCAAGTGGTTTATTTAAAAATAAATTATACTAAACCCTTTTTTTCTGTGTGCTCGCTCCCTCTTTTTCTTTATGTATATCTCTCATGAGTATACCTGTATGAAGACATGTGAAAGATGTGGAGTTCAATAACTCTAAGCACAGGCCTTTCTCTCTCTCCTCTGTGCCATCTTTCATGCCCTCTCTCACTTGTTCTCTCTCCATCCACCCCTCCACCCGTCCTGAGTGCTTCATAATCCCACTCTGACCTGAATAAAACCACATGTACTGTTTCCAGGACGAAGGGTACGTGTGTGTGTGTGTGTGTGTGCGTGTGCAAATGTTTATGTATAGGTCACAAGTGAACATATTTTTTTTTGAATCTGAAAAATTAATCATGTGGCATTGTTTTACTTCATATAAACATTACTGTGTGTATAAAAAAACAATAAGTAAAAACTGTACAGTAGCTGTTTGTTCTATTTACCTCACCTTCTTGCCCCTTTATATCTGTGTATCTATATACTGTGTGTATGTGTATGCATCTATCCATCTATCTGTCTATCTATCTCTGTGTATGTAGTCTTCCTCGGTCAACTCTCTTTTCCTCTCCCCCTCCCCCTGTTTCTCCAGATATTAATCTCTCTCTCTGTGACAGATTGTCTGTAGTTCATGCAAGAAGACAAAAGGAGAAGCTGCTGAGCCTTCAAATCTAACAAATCACACACAACACACTTATGAACACGCACACACATAACCCACAAACCAGCATGTGGATACATATGATACTTAACCAGACAAATAGCTACATTACTTATTCTAGCATATTACAGACTCTCTCACACACATAGACCTCAAACTACGCAACTGTAAAAAACTTAATACAGGTTTTGAATGACAGGTGTTGTAAATGTAGTTACAGGTTAAATTACAAGTGCTTCTTTCTAAAAACACCCGGCGATGAGTGACTAGTCAAAAAGAAAGCAAAGACAAAGAAGACAAACACATAAGCTTAGTTGTCGAACAGTAAAGTGTTACATATAAATTAAGTTTTTCGATTCCCATCTTTTCGAAGGAGTGTAGGCTAGCTCTTACGATACGATGCTAGTCGCTGGAAAGAAACACCCTCTGCTGGTTTATCACAAAAAACAGTAAGTTCACATCGTGGTCTAGCCTATGATTTATACCAGCAAACACCTGGTTATTTATGGATCACTGTCACTGACATTTTTTCTGTGTTTTAGTTGCTGTGAAAGTGTACATTAGTGAAGATACAGCTGTATGTGCAAGTTTCTCTCTTTCTGTAATTTCTAAATTTTGATTGATGTTATTATCATTTTTTTAACCATATTTATAGACCCTCTGGCATGCCTATACAATCAGTTTGATAGCTTAAAAAAAATTTTTTTATGTGTTACCTTTCCGCATCCTCATGATGAGGATATGCAACCTCTCACCGTGCTTTTACTATGCTATGATGAGACTTGGATAAAATGCAGACAGACTTACATTAACTTTTTTTCTGACCACAGATTCGTTTTATTCTAGGCTACTACTTGTCGGTAAACTTACAATTGTTCTAATGTTAAAATACTGCCTTCTACCCTAGTTTAATGTAACAACTAAAACGGAGTATAAACACTCTGATGCTTTAAAAACCACTGCTTCACCAAGAGGAACTCACAAGAAATCCCACATTAGAATAACCAGCTTCAGTTCCTTATTCCTCAATAACGCATTTGCAATTTCAGCTTGTTAAAGAAACAGTTGTTGACTGTACATATTGGTTGGTATATATTAAAATATTGGAATCATGTGTAACAATTATTTTGGCAGGTAATTAACAAATTAAAACACATGGTTTTAGCATGCATTTCTTTAAATGCTGGAATTTGTTTCTTTAAAATGAGCAGGATTCAACTTACAGCATTTCTTCAATCATATTTACTGAGCAACATTTAAAAGATTAGGCTGTGACGAATTTGGGTGTGTTTATAAATGACACTGAAAAGTCAGTTTGTGTAACATCTATTTATTACCACCAGAATATGAGAAATTTGGAAAATACAAAGATCAGCTTATTTAAATTTCCGAATAAGAAAAATAAAAGAAGCACAAACATGAGGTTACATTGTGTATCACGAATAGAGGGAAGGAGCAAAGTTCTACCCAAACAAAGTGAAAGACTCAGTACTAGAGTACTAAACATAAAGAATATTTTTTGCTACACTCTGTGACTCTAATGCCGATCTTTAATTTGACAAAACTGGAATTGGAAGAGTGGAAAACGAGAGAAAGACAAAGAAAGGAAGGAGAGCAGGATGTTAGTCGAACAGTGCGGTTGAATGAGAGGCTGGTTTAGAGCGCCCCCCTGTGGCTGCCTGAAGTTATAACAGGAGGAGCAGGATCGGCTTTCACTACAATATGAAAAAAGGAAAAATAAAACGAATTCAAACTGATTCTCTGCGGATTAATCCTTGTTTCTAAAGAACAATTCATGTATGCATTGTAAAAAAAAAAAAAAAAAGAAAAAAAAGACACCATATCGACAATAATAGCAATCATCAATATTACAAGTAACAACTTTTTAACCAATAGATGCTGGTTTGCAGTTGAATACGATTCTGCTTTGCTGATCACATCACCCACAGACACTCACACAGAGAAGAAGTCTGACCCCACACTCACCTCCACTATGAAGGGCCAAGTAAGGATTCGAGCAGGACATGTAAGAACTGGATGGATTGAGGGGGACAGGAAGGGGAGGGCAAACGAGGTGAGATTAAAAACATATGTGAGCTGGGGGACTGGCGAGGACAGGTTTTAATAAGGTGGACTGAGGCAGTTTTAGTAGCACCCTGCTGTGGAAGTTTCCGCTCCCCTTAAGCAGACTGACCCCAGACACCACCCTGTTTTTCTCTCTGGACAGCGGAGTACATGTGAATGCAGGGTGGCACTTCTTCTCTTTACATGCATGTTGAATGTGTGGCCCTAAAGCGGGCAGGGGTGGACCTCGTTTACGCTCCAAATGTGAATGTGTCAGAGTAAGTGTATGTGTGTGTGTGTGTGTGTGTGTGTTTGTGTGTGTGTGTGTGTTTGTGTGCATGCATGTGTGTGTGTGATCAGCAGCACCTGTTACATGCACATATAGGTACCCTACGCGTCATTTAGACAGCACTAGCAGACTGAGACACAGTTACTCCCCATCACTGATACTCTAAACTCTACCAAGAAAAGCGGGAGGAGAACAAGTGGAGAGACAGAAAGAAATAAAGAGGGCAATAGAAAGAAGGGGTGAGTTTAAGCACGCTCTCCGCGGATACGGCGTGCCAGCTGGATGTCTTTGGGCATGATGGTCACACGCTTGGCATGGATGGCACACAGGTTAGTGTCTTCAAACAGACCGACCAGGTATGCCTCACTGGCCTCCTGCAAGAATACATGCAAAAAAATTGGTCAGTTAATTAAGCAAAAAAACTATGAAATCAAAATCCAAATCTTCAAACAGGAGTGTGTGCAAAAAACCTGCAACATTCAAGGAAAGACCAAATATATAATATTTTAAATTAAATTATTTTCTGTTTTTACTAAATTTTAGTTTTTAAGTTTATATATAAAATAAATTATGTTTATTATGAATAGAGATTATCAAATCAAAATCAAACTTTATTTAGTGTTGATTTTATTTCCACTAATGTTAGCTATAATAACCCATACCTGCAGTGCACCAATGGCGGCGCTCTGGAAACGCAGATCAGTTTTGAAGTCCTGGGCAATCTCTCGAACCAGACGCTGGAATGGCAGCTTACGGATCAGCAGCTCAGTGGACTTCTGATACCGACGAATCTCACGCAAAGCCACAGTACCGGGCCTGCAGACAAGAAAGATGCTTAATGCAGGGGTCCTCGCAACACTTTTTTTTCTGTGTACAATTACAAGTCTGGAATATCACCTGTAGCGATGAGGTTTCTTGACTCCTCCAGTCGAGGGAGCGCTCTTGCGGGCAGCTTTGGTAGCCAGCTGCTTACGAGGAGCTTTTCCTCCGGTGGACTTACGAGCAGTCTGCTTAGTACGGGCCATTGTTAGTCAATATCACCTGAGAGAAAGGAAAACACTGAGTATTTTAGAACACAGATAAGTCATGGGCTGATCGTGAAATGCAAGACAGGAAAGTAAAACAACTCTAGGAATAAGTTAACATGTTTAATAGTGCTTTGCTTGCTCCTAGCTGTGTAACATGAAGCATGGAGTCTTGTGCACAGACAGACTAAGATGTAAAAGTGAGTAAACCTCTACTATAAATAGAGTCTCTAGTTTTACACTTGTTTTGGTATTTGACTCCCTGCCCCATATATGCTATTTCAGGCCACTTCCTCCAGCACGTCACATTAAACCCAATAAATAAAGTAACCACTCAGCGTGGACTAATACAGCCTTTCAACCAATCACAGACGACTGTAAAACAACAATAAAGCAGTAGCCAATAGAGTTTGAAGAGCGGAATACACTAGCCAATCACAGGCCGTTCTGCCAGCTGTGGGGGCAGATCAGCCTGCCTAAGCCCCGCCCTAAACCGCAAGATTATGGCTGCAATTTGAACGGCAACTGGAGAGAGTCCGTGCACTGAGGCACAGGGGAGGACGTAAACTTTGAAATAAAATTCAAAATCTAATGCATACAATGCAAAACCCATAACACAATACGGTAGCAGGCATCCTTGGGTAACTAAATAATCGCTTAGAAGAAAAATCTGCCGCGAATTTACGCCGTTTGACCGAAGTAAATAGAGACATACGAAAGTGGGACGGATTTCAGTGTGTCCTCCGACACGAAAAGGAGAGCCTATTTCTCTCGCGTCTCGCCATCGGCTTTCTCATTTTCAGACGATGGGATTTTAACGTTTTAACGCTTAAAATAAACATTATTCTGCAGAAAAGTTTCACAAAGCTGTTGAAAAGTATTTCAGAGAGGAGACAGTGATGCATTGGGCCACTTACCTCAGGTGAACGTGTTTTAATTCGCGCGGTGAAATATGTGCTCGGCTTGTCTGGCAGTGTCAGTATTTACTATCTCACACACAATGGGAGCGGGGCGGCCAGAGCCAAAATGGCCGCGATGTCAATCATTTTCTCCCAGAATGCACCTCAATAAAACTGTAAACACAAAATTGCCGATTTTTACAGTACCAGCTGCGTTATGAATTTGCTTTTCCATTATGAATTTCCTTGGCTAAAAGCCAAGTGTAACACAATTGATTAATATTAAGTATTAGAAGTACCGTGTTTCAGATGGGGTTTTACTGCAATCCCTTTGTTTTTCTGTTTGTTGGAGGTCATCAGGTTTAGAGGAGACAGGCTAATGGGTCCATCCACTGCTGGTTATATAATAATAATAATAATAATAATGATAATTAATTTTATTATTATTGTTGTGGATCTTAACTATTTTTTCTGTTATTTTGTCAATTTACTTCTTTACAAATATCGCATTAATTTAACAATGAACCCCTCAATTCAGGGTATTTTAAGTTCATATACTATTATTTTATACAGATACAGAATTGTTTTGTGTATCTTTTAGACATCATCTGGTTTTCATGTGTCTGAGTGTTGGCAATAGATGATTCGAGATCAGTCATACAATGTTTTACTTATTTTAGGCTGACATTCAAAACCACCCTCCAGCCATGCAGGAAGTCTATCTTAACCAAAGACTGCATTCCTCTCCCTCACGCTTGCTATCTTTAAGGCTTCAGTGACATTTCAGGAAGGATGTACCATTTTCTATGTACCAAAACACATTAAGTTTATTTTTATATGCCTCATAGTAGTTGCATATGTGTAGAAGCACTCAGCATGCAGTTCTGAATTTAGACTACAAAATCTGGTAAGACTATAATTTGAGTGTGCTGAGTGATTGTCTCAAGAGTCCTGAAAGCTTTTAGTTAAGGATCAGGGAGTCTCAGAGCCTAAAAGTGCTTTAATGTGACACACTCTCTAATTTATGTGTGAATTGGGCAATGCACCAGATACATTTACCCCCGGTTTCACAGACAAGGCTTAAACCTAGTAAAGTAAGGCTTAAACCTAAAAAAGTAGTTTATATTTATCTTATATTTAAATGTCCTAATTGAACTATGGCCTAATCCTGGTTTAGGCTAAGCCCTGTCTGTGAAACCGGGCCTTAAAGTTTAGAAATTGCTGCAGAAGCAAAGTGTTTTTTTTTTTTTTTTTTTTGGTTTATACATTCAGAATCATACCTGAACACTGTTACCCTAAGTGCAGATGTCCACCTCTTATAACTGTGAAATTAATTACAACATGAGATACCCTCTATGAAGCTTCATGTACAATGGAAATACAGATGGCAATACTGCTAATTCAGCAGTTTTATTGCAGTATTTTTCATTTCACTTGCTTGTATGCTTATGGAAATGTAAGGCTCAGTCAATGCTGCTTCTTGGTACCAGCTGCAGTGCCTTTTACAAACAACAGAGAGCACTGTCCTCCTGTTAAAATCAAGCAGACCATCTGATTAGGTAAGGAGGTGGTGGAGAAACTCTAATGGATCAATTCATTAAAACTGCTGTGCTGTTTCATTTCTAAAATACATCTCAAAAAGCAGCCTTCACTGTGGCAAATAGACATATTTTTTCATATTAGTAAGTATTGCATTTGTTCCAGATTTCCTAAACAAATTTTTGAGTTTTAAGAATATTAGCACACATCTTGTTTGAAACCATTATATATAACTTTAAAGTAGTGATGTGTAATTTTTAATTATAATGTATATAAATATATACCTGACTAAACAAAATGTACATAGCCTACTTAAGAGAAGTTAATTTATGATGTGAATATGATGTTTAGAGTTCCTGCCCAACATTTCTCATATATGCATTAGAACGATATAATATTTGCGGCTGTAGTTCACAAATAAAGCAAATCACAAACAATCCAGTCTAATCTACCACCCACACTCATCGCCTGTGTGCTCCGAAAGGTCAGGCAGGTATCACAGCAAGGTGAGACTCAGTGTGAAAACAGTTACTGCCCATATGTCCTCACCTCCACACATAACACTTTTCCATCCCCACAGTTCTGGACCAGTTTTTTTTTTCTCAAATCCTCCAGTGTGGCTTTTAAGAGCATACCTACTATTTACTATGCTTATGAAGCATATCTCAACCCAGTCACATTCTAAACTGACAGTGTCTCTGGAAAAGCCTGTGGTTGGGCAGCATGATAATGCTGAGTTACCAGCCAGCAAGGACTCTGGAGTGCTGAAGAGGTTCAACAGTGACCATATTTATGAGCATGGTCAGCAGCTATAGCACAGTATGGTATGGCAGCTGCTCTATCTGGGCTCGCAGAGCTCTCTAGTGTGGTAAAAGCTGAACAAAACATCACCGCCACTATACTGTCAAAACAATTTCCCATCCCTGGCAGCTATTTATTAACAAAACTTTCAACACAAAATCTAAAATAAAGCTATAAATTGCACTAATTGCAATACAGAAACTGAATGACATGTTTGCTAAGCTTGCAGTCCTTTGTTTATGTATGCATGGATTCAAATCCTTCCCACTTAAAATGTTGACACAGTTAGACAGTATTTTAGGGAGGGTGGTAGCATAATGATATGGACCAGGACCACTAAGACAGAGACTACAGAGTTGATGGCAAGAGAAGAGATCTGGCTCTTTGTGCCCTTGAGCCAAACACTTTGCTCTATGTTATTCCAGAGAGGGGACTGTCCCTGCAATTAGTGCAGTGTAAGTAGCTTTGGATTAAAAGCATCTGCTAAATGGCAAAGATAAGTAAGAAAACCCCCAGCAGCATTCATGTTGGTTTCTATCTTGCCCACAAGCACTCATATTTTAAAAACACAAAGCTTTGTTCTTAGTCTCAAAGCTCAACCCTTGGGTTGGAGAGGCTCAGTTGTGGATTGTGTCCTTAGTTTGCAGACAGAGTCTGGTATTTTCAAATTACTACTGCTTATAGGCGAATTCGTTTTTTTATGATGGCTAATCTAAACATTGATGGTATACATTATAGTATTTCACAAATATGCACACAAGTAACAATGTGCATAAAGCACAAATCTCTTGACCTCTTTGTGTGTCCAAATTTCCATGGCAGTGCTAGACTAACAGCTTCTATTACAGGTAAATAAATGAAACATTAAATGATATAAAATTTAAAAATATTAAAAACAACTCAAATTTAAAACTAAAATAAAAACTGTAAGAGTATCTCACTGATACTAATATGACACTGGTGAATAACAATTAGTCATTGTGATGTCTCTTTTCAAATTACAACTTATGGGATGCAATGAATATCAATTTAATTTCAATAATGCTAATTGTCTATGGTTACACACACATGCAACAGAAACAATTAGGGTCAATAAATGTCTTCATGCTTAATTAACTTTGTTAATAGAATTTAGCATTCTAGCTTGACAGAATTATAATCCTCATGACATTCTCATGAGATTGCCTTATACAGGCTAAAATGATTCAGGTTGTGTTTAAATACATCAATATTCTTAATACTATAAAATCATAAAAATCTCATCCACATGATGTTCTGTCCCTTTTAGTCTTCTGCACACGGGTCCACTTCCTTCCAACCCCGTTTCTGCTAATGGCCTGATTTGGTACCCCAGCAGAGTAAACCGGCTCTATATTTAACTTTGCATTACTGTAACCTCTGTAGCAGGCTATAGGTGAATCTCATTTGCAGTTACCACTAAAGTAAACATATAGATTAGCACATGCTAACTCAGCGTTCGACCCAGTTGATCCTCCTTTTAGATTGTATTCCTGTTACCCTTAGAAAATTCCCAATAAGTCATTTAATTAGTATAAGAGGGGAGCAACTAGAGACCAACTGCAGTCCGAACATGTGCCTGTCAATCTCAGCCTTGAGAAATGCCTGTATTGGAACATTTAAAATTCGATTTGTATTGCTAATACATTAACTTAATCAAACCAACATGCAACATTTTGTTGAACAGTGGTCCTCATTGTTCTTCATATGCTCCATATATATGAGAAAATAAAAGAGAAAACAATCTGCACATCATTTTAAATAAATGTGTGTGTGTGTGTGTACCATTACTAAGTGTTAATGATGTATAAAGGTGCTGTTGTTTTCAGAGGGCTCTGTGATTTCCAGCATAGATTTTGGAGCATCCCTGAAAATTCCCAGCAGATGAGTGGCCTCTATGTATTGTATGTATTTAATGCGTACCTAAAAATGAACAGGATGCAGTGAAACTTTGTGATTTTGAGGGTAAAATTTGGATATTTCAATATGGAGTCATGATAAAAAATATTCACAACAATCATATACACAACTTTTCAAAAGGTTGGGGTCTGTAAAAAAGTAATATTGTGAAATATTATTACAATTTCAAAGAACTGTTCTGTTTTCAGTTTCCTATCATTATCAATAATGAAAACAGTTGCACTGCTGAATATTTTTGTGGAATCCTTGTGGATTTTTTATAGATAGATATATAATGAGAGGTCATTTGATAAATAGAACAACAGATAGAAAAATAGATAGATAGAATGATAGCTAGAAATAACACATGATAGAACAATAGAATGATGGAACAAACAATAAATGACAGAACAACAGAACAATAGTTAGATACTTTAGATAGATAGATAGATAGATAGACCACTTCGAATCCACATTGAAAACTCCCATGTGTGAGAGAGAAAAAGAGAAATAGCTGTTCTAGGTCACAGATGACACACCTGTGCCTCTTGCCTTCAAGCTTCACAGCCACCCAAAACCTGACAGCCCATAATTTCTGAAACTGTGCGTTCCCTGAAACAGCAGACCTGACAGTCTGACCATGAAGAAAACCCTCCCTCCTCCACCTCCTCACTGTTAACATCTTGAGTGTTCATGCGTGTGTGCATTATGAGAGTAAAAACACCTGACATAGCCAAAGTCAGCGTGTCCTTACCCATAATGCCCCCCTGATAATGACATTGCTGCTCTGTGATTAACTATTTCATTTCAGAGTCACTCAGGCTGTGAGAGTGTGAGAAAGGTTAATGACTGCTTGCTTATGTGGATAGTGAACTCCTCTCCTCTCTCTGTGCAGTACAAGACTAATATAATTATACACAATGTTACCATGACACTGACACACACACACACACACTCATGCCTGCACACAGTTGAGCAGTATCAGTCATCACACAGCAGCTACAGAGAGCCATACAAATACACATTCATGTAAATTACAGTTCAAGTAGGTGCTCTATCAAAATGATTGGACATCAATCCTTTAAATGTTGATTGAATCATTTTCTTTGCCTTTTCCACGTCTTCACAGCCCTATTTTCTGAGTCACATGTGGAGGTGAAATGAGGAACAGGCAAGAGGAGGGAAGGGGGGAGGGAATCAACCCGAAATATTAATCAAATAAATGCAGCACTCAAAGTCATGTGGCCACAGTGATGGACAGTGCGAGAAATGAGGAAAGAGAGAAAGATGGGAGATATAGAAAAAATAAACTGAAGTGCATGCCAACCTTTTAAATATGTGGGTGCAAGCTGTAGAAATTGGATAATACCTTTATTTATAAAAAGCTGTTTCCCCCAAAATAACATAATAGTAGATTACTGTATACTGTACAAAAGTGATTACCTGCAGTTTTAACTTTCATGAAATATTTCACTCAAAAATGAAAATTCTGCCATTACTTACTCACCCACATTCCAAACCTATATCACTTTCTTTCCTCAGTGGAGCTTAAAAGATATTTGATATTTGTGTTTTTTTCTATCCATATAATGTAACCTATACGACACCAAAACAGTTTGGTTACCAACGTTCTTTTGAAAATATCTTTTATGTTTCGCAGAAGAAAGACAGTCACACAGGTTTGAAACAACATAAGGTATGTTTTATGTCAGATATTTCCTAATATTCAGCACTCTTCCTAGCAATGCTGTATATGCACTCCCCTCCAAAGGTATTGCAATGGCTCCGATTGACTTTTCTTCTTCTCTCAGCTTCACAATTGCTTGTTTTTCACCCATAGACAGCTCTCTGGTTTTTAATGTTGGTTACACCTCTTAATTATAAATGCAGTTTGAACAGGCAAAACACAAATCTGAAGCTGAACGTAGACATTCAGTGCTAATTATTGTTTAAATAATCATTGTGAAAGGACAAACCTGAGCAACAAAATACAGCTGTCAGTCACATATTCCAATGCTTTTGCTCACATGAAAAATGGGTGGGTTCAAACAAAAGGTGATATCTCCTAAGTTGTTTGTCAGATCCAGACGTAAATACCTGGAAATAAAAGCTGGCATGTAAATCTCTTGTCTGATATTCATCTTTTCCCAATACTTTTGGAGGGGAGTGTATGAACTGCTCTTCTGGGTAACTAAAAAAGTCACCACTTTTACATTTCCTGTATGAGTTTTTGTCATACAAACGTAACTGGAACCATTTTTCATCTCTATTTTTAAATGTAGTGAAAATCACCTTAGAGGACCTTTTGTTAATATTGCTGTAATATTGTTGCAGTGTTCATCTTGATGGTCATCCAGTTGTTTTGTATATTGTAGGGATGTGCATCTCCATAACTGAGGTCAATGTGATAACACAAACGCATTAATATTTCCATGTACATTACCATGCTAAACCATCTGAGACTTCTGTAATGACAGAACTACTATTAATTATGTATAAATAAATTGTTTTTAAACGATGCAAATATGTTTGAAACGATGCATCGCGATACAAATGGCGATTTGTATCTGATGCACACTTTTTTAAATCGACGCATCGCATCGTTAACTTTTATGCTGATGCATTGATGTGAATCATTGAATCCCTAGTATATTGTAATATGACAGGTAGCATGCAGGTAAAGGTTAAAAAACATTTTTTACTCAAATCATTTCTGCAGTAATGGCTGTGCATTATCGCTTAAACATTTTATCATATATTCCAAAAAGGCGTGTGACACACAATGCGTATTGATATAGATGAAGGGGAGAAGATGCAGAACAGAAGAGAAGAATAGGTGTGATAGTTAAGCAGACTACATTGAGAGGAAGCAAGAGATGGATTAGGCAGTGCAGAATTACCCTTCCCCAATAACCCTCATCACACGAGAGTAAAAAGAAAAATTTGGGGGAGAAAAGAGGTCCTGAAAGTGAGGACGTGTCATTATTAATGTGGTGAGGGAGAGGGATTGCTGCACAAAGATAGAACCTGTTTCGCTCCTGCAGCACACAAATTCTGAACAGCAGCACAAGTGAAACAGTCAGCAGAGCAGAGGAGAACGAGAGAAAGAAGAGGGGAGGGGAGAGGAGAGCAGGTCTAGGATGGAGGGAGGGAGGGTGGCATGCTTACGGCATGTGACAGTGGGAAAGAGAGAGAGAAGAGGAGGAGGAGCGGAGGGAAAGGTATCATCAGCAGCAACAGCAGTGCAGCACAAAGACGAAAAGAACGGGGAAGGTGTGGAGAGAGAGAGAGAAAAGAGAGGATGAGGTTTGAAGAAGATTGAGCCCTTTGCCGCAGACATGACCACGGGCTCATCAGTCAGCCGGACGTAACCTTGACGATCCTCGTCTGCTGCTGCTGCTGCTGCTGCTGCTGCTGCCACACACTGGAGCACAGCCGATAGTGTGTGTATGTGTCTGTGTGCGAGGGTGCGCTCAGGCGTTGCTATGAGATTCAGAGACCCGCTTCATCATCCGTGTGCTCTTGCATGTGTGCTCCTTTAGCGTTCGGCTCAACTAATGGCAAAAGAGAGCCTGCAGTGACCGTCAAGTGAGTGAGTGTGTGTGAGCTTGAGTTGAGTGTGCATGTGGAGGAAAGGGTAGAAAAGGTCAGAGAGGTGTAGAGAGTGTGTATTTGTTGCACAGGGTACGATGCAAGAGGAGGCAGAGTGTTCTACACCCTGAGAGAGAGATAATACGGTTAAGGTGGTCAGTGTGTGTGTGTGTGTGTGTGTGTGAGAGACTGAGAGATGCAGTATGGTTGAAGTCTCTCAGCCTCAGCATCATCAGATTTTCTGCTGCAGATGCTACACTAGCTCATCTCCGCACTAGAGCGCTACCCTGACACACACGCACGCTCAGACGCACACAGCTGCGGCTTCAAGAGGAGCCCCGAGAATCCCATCAAAGGTCAAAAAAGGGACACTGGAAGAGTTGCTGAGGGCAAAGGTCGTGACAGCTGAGGCTGAAGGTCAGAGGAGGAGTGAGAGCTATAAGCACGGCATCATGGGCGAGTGGACTATATTGGAGAGATTGCTGGAGGCTGCGGTGCAGCAGCACTCTACTATGATCGGCAGGTAAGAGCTGTAGTGCAACACACACCCACACACACCTCACAAAAGGACTGTACGCTGATAAAACTTTATATATGACGGTTCAATTTGATCACATTAGTAAATGCAATAGGTCAGTCTAGGTGAAGTGCTAATACATTTTTACATGTAAACACATTGTATAAATTAACCTATGTAATGTATGAAGAATAGATCTATCTATCTATCTTTCTATCTTTTATTCAGCATTGTTTTTTAAAATATAAAACAGTTAGTAAGAATTTAATCACAATTTTATTGTTTTTGATTAAATTAAATCCAGCCTTGGGGAGCATTAGACGCTTCTTTTAGAAACATTTAAAAATCATTTTTGTACAGAAATAAATACAAATATGTTTTTGGTCATTTCAGAACTGTATACATTCCTCCCAGTCTCTCTCTTTAATGAAAAATAAATCGTCAGTAATCAATAGGCTGCATTATGAGCTTTAAAGGCTCAGACCCAGAGATTTACTATTAATACAGAGATGGCCGCTAAAAATGAACAGTTGATATAACGCATATTGACAAATAAGGGAAGAATATTACAGTCCCATTACCACATAAACACACATCCACCCACGCTAACCATGTGTGTCATGAAGGCATGTTGAGATTGGGAGCTTAAAGTGTGCACATTTGTGTGTGTGTGTGTGTGTGTGTGTGTGTGTGT
>SCHK01041321.1:0-10704 GCA_004124795.1 Poropuntius huangchuchieni
ACACAGGGGAAAACATATTAGGAGATTTAAAAAAAAAAAAATAAATAAAAAAAAAAACACAGGATGGATTTTTATCATTTTAGGATCGNTAAAATAAATTAAAAAAAAAACACAGGATGGATTTTTATCATTTTAGGATCGTTGTGTACAGGCACTGCCAACACACATTGCAGTACAATCAACTTGTAAAAGTGGATACAGCATTATATGACCCCTTTAAGGGAAATTTAACCCAAAAATGAAAATTCTATCATCATTTCATGTTGTTCCAAACAGTTTGGGTGCCTTCCATAGTAAGTACATAATAAATATACACAGTACACACACAAATATTATGCAGTCAAAAACTTTTATATTGGATGCAATTAATCGCGATTAATCATTTGACTAATAAAAATACAATGGAAGTTAAAGGCAACCCTGCTACTATTTGGTTACTAATATTCTTCAAAAAATCATCTCTTGTGTTCCACATAAGAAAAAAAGGCTTTTGGATGAACTATCCTTTAAAACTTACCTGTGTAGAAGAGAAACTGAATGAAGTATTTCTGATTGAGTTCTCCAACACAGTTATTGATCCTATAAAAGAGCAAACACATTTATCAGAAAGATTGCAAATTCCGAAATGTACATAAATATTCTGCTTTAAATCCACCCTGTCACATGAAAATACATTCAATTGGATGACACTGGCTAATGGAAAATGATGAGAGATTCACCATGGGCAGTGATGGTCCATTCTCCTAATGCAGCGCTGACAAACTCTGCAGTGATGGGCTCGAGGAGGCCGATATGTCTCACAGCGACTGCACACTGTCCAGCCCTCACAGCCCTGATGAGAGAAACACAATGATTAAAGACATATCATAAAGCAAATGCACTGTGAAATAAGATCCAAAGCCAGTAAATATGATATACACACTATATGAACCACTATTAAATCAACATAACTGCATTATAAAAACTGCTACAGGAGTACACACACCAGCAATACTCACTCTGTCATTCAGACGGCTGGACTGGGACCTCAAGTCTGAGAAGTCAATGGCTGTCTCAGGCAGAGGAACCATACCTATAATAATAAAAAATAAGTACAAATTTACATTGATAGCATTTTTGACCCTGTAAAGCCTAAGAAATGAAATGATAGTCAGAGAAATCACTTTTTTTTTAATCAGTTCATTAAACAAGACAAATTATAACATAAAATATAAAAGTTTGCACATGTGTGTTATGTTTTGTATCATATTTAATAATAGGAAATTATGGTCCATACAATATGGCACAGTGAGAATATAAAGCTCATACTTGAGAGACAAAAAGAAAAGAAAAAGAAAACCTTTCATTTAAAGGCCTGAACTGAGCAAAAATATGCAACAGGGTTAAGATGTTATTGTTGTAGCCAAAAAGTAAGATGGAATTATGATACCTTAAATCAATGAGAACAGTCTAACTGACATAAAATGCATATAACTATGAATTGTCACATCTCCCAATAATCTACGTATGATGAAATTTAAATGTTTTGTTTTACAATCAAATCTCTGGGGGCAAAACATCTAATGCAAAGCTATACAACATTCCTCAAAAGCCTATGATATTTAATACTTGCATTTTAACATAATATCATCTTAAAATACTTACAATGTAAAAGTATTCTTACTTTATTTCGCAGCAAAAAGACGTGAAGGTGGATGATTACTAAAAAGCCATTTACTTCCAAAAAACAGTCTAAACTATCAAGCAGGTGACAGAAAGCATGTAGTAGATAGGATACAGTAGACTTCATAGGGTGAAAACATAATAAGTCTACAATACATGAAACCCAGAGAAAACAAGATTGATTTGATTAAATAAGAGCACTCACCAGGATCAGAGAACACTGCTTTTGAATGGCACGCCAGCAACAGTAATAAAATAATATTAAACACCGATCCATGGAGAGTGCACCATACACTAAACACAAACAGAGAAAATAGATAAACATTATATTTTGCACATCACATATGTATTCAATGCAGTAGTCGTTTTGTTGCCAGCTACTTAACAGGAATTCAATTAAGGAAAATAATGACAAATAAACCAATTTCTTTACATTATGTGTGATAGAGTTGCCATACTGGTATAATAACAGGTAACAAAAGCAAAAACAAATAAATAAATTAATAACTTCAATTTGAAAATGTAATTTTATATACAGTTTTTTTGTTTTTTTTTCCATTAACCCTTCTTAGTGATAGCCTGATAAATATATAAGGGGTTGCTATTTTAAAAACTAAAAATAAAGTCGAAATAAAGTTGTGGGACGTTACAGTTTCATTGAGAACGGAACAGACCCAAGTCCTTCAAACAGTAATAACACCGCACACGTCCCAAAAAAATGTAAAAAGAGTGAGAGAACTGTACATAACAATATATTACAGTATAAGTACGATAGCTTGTTAATTTCATGTGAGATACCCTGAAAACTTATACCACAGTGTAACAGACTGAATGTGTAGTAAACACACGTTGAACGCTGTTCTACCGCAGAGTGTCAACGATGCTGGTACTAGTTGCAAACTGTTTAAACGCAACGTAAACACACTTCGCGGGAAAAATCATCACAACGCTGATAACATTCGGCACGCAGTCTGCTTTTGAACGGCTGTTGCTATGGGTGATTCTAAAAAGGAACAGTTATAAAGCGATGATCTCATGAGATCATGGGTGCTGTTACGTGAACCAAACGCTGGCTCTTTAAAGCTTCGTTCACACGGTACTTACCTTCCAGAATACGCGGGGATCAGGACATACTGTATCACAACATAATCGGCGTAAAAGACGCTGAAGTAAGTTAAAATGAGACAAATAAAGCCGCACGGGTCTCGCCGACAGCGAAACGCAGCCATCTTTCCATCTGCGGTCTTCCTGATGACGTCATAAAAGGACGAGCTTTACGTATCTCGTCGTGTCCGTCGACCGCATTCATCATCAGTCTTGACCACCTGTGAACGTTTTTGTTTTTTTGTCTGGTGTTTGATATTACTTATTGTAAAAAAAAAAAAAAAAAAAAAAAAGGATCTAATTTAAAATCTAGCACCAACTTTCAAGTACCTTTTTATTTATTTTTTGTTTAAAGGAATGTTCTCACAATCTCTCAGATATCTAAGCACACTGTTAAAAATAAAAGAAATCACACAGATTGTTGGAATGACAAACATATTTATTTAATTTCTGATCACAGAACAACTAGCTTCTCATTGAGCGCGATCTGAGCTTGAGTGAGATTTGCCAGGTAGGTCACCATCAACAGATCCTGCAAAGAAACAAGAGCATGATCACTTCAGAAACACCAGAACACAGCTATGACTCAATCTGAGAGACATTACAGGGATCCTACGGATCCTTTTGGATAAAGATTTTTATAAATCATTTTGATTCAGGAAGACTGGCTAAGGTACCATTAAAGATCATTTTAGTAGTACATTAAACCAGCATTTACCAATTCATTGAAAATAAGTCA
The DNA here is from genome assembly GCA_004124795.1 of Poropuntius huangchuchieni. Lineage (NCBI taxonomy): Eukaryota > Metazoa > Chordata > Actinopteri > Cypriniformes > Cyprinidae > Poropuntius > Poropuntius huangchuchieni. The sequence goes on from SCHK01041321.1 coordinate 3,506, forward strand.
ATTCGCTCACAAATCACTATGGCTAACATGTTTTATTCAAACATATGAGCAATAACTAGCCACTGAAATATTGAACAGAAAAAAAACAAAAAAAACTTATATTCAGCTACCTCACTTTGATTCTAAAAACATTCATGATGTTTCCAGACATGGAAAACAAAACTGTGATATTTCCAGGTTTTTCATGACTGTGGGAACCCTGAAAGTATGTAATGTAGTATATCAAATTGCACAGAATGTCACTTACATTAATGTTGGAGTTCAGCATGCTCTCAAAGTCTTCTGCTGTGATCTTGGGCACTTTGTTCACAAGATCCATCAGGAAACGTCCAACACTGTTATCTGCCATCACTTTACCAGACTAGGGAAAAAAAAACAAACAATTCAGTCAATAAGTTATTAATGTATATTATTTATATAATATTATTTCAAGACAAGTGTTGACTACTCTTAGGGATTCCTGTATTTTCTATAAAATAACTAAAATCTAAATAAATAAAGTTATTGTCTCTCAAAAGAAAGAGTGGACTCATTGAAACGAGTCATTTTTAAGACGAACCCCAAGCCTTTTCCTGTTGAAGTCAACATGAAACATAAGCACATCGCCCACCCATTTCTTTTCACCTTGGTCTGAATAAAGATGCAAATTCATTCTTTGCCACTAGGTGCCACTTTTGGAGCAGAAAAATGATGGTTTTCTCAGTAACACTGTACACAAAGCAGCACAAAAGCTGCTTTATAAAGGCATTACAGGCATGATGAAATGGAAATGAGACCAATCCGACCAATCACCGCAGATTAGCGTCAAGCAAATGAGGGGTTTGGAAAATTAGTCGTTGAGCAAATAAGGTAAAAATAAATGGATATTATAAGACAATGAAAGTGTTTTTTGACCTTGCATGCATGTCAACCTGTTGTTAGGGACTCCCAAAATCGAAATATGAAGCTTTCATAACCCATAATAGGGGGAATTTAATAAAGTATGAAAAAAAACAACAACTCTTTGGATAGAATTTTGGATAACCTCTGAAATCAAATAGGTCACCAAAACGAATCAGGATTATGTCCCAAAGAGACACTCACCAGTACATCTTCTATATATGAGAGCACTGTGGACAGCATTTCTTGTACGCGTCCTGCTGCACTGGCTACCTGGGCCAGGTCTGTGGTCAGCCCATTGGTACGACTGGGAGATGCACGAGTCCTCTGTAGAAGGTCAACTATAGAACGAGGTGATCAAACCATTATAAGAATGTGCTTAAAAGAAAATATGCTATTCTTAAAATATGCAATTGTAACAACATTCCAGTCCAAAACACTGTGCAAACCAATAGTGCCACTTAATTTAGAATGAACAACCCACAAAAATGTTTATAACTGGAAAAAAGTCTGACCTCCAATGCGCTCTGTGTCGTAGTAAATATACTTGACTGTCAATGGGGTAAACATGACACCAACTGTCTTGCCCGGAACGCCCATCTGGGAACTAACAACACAAACAACAAATAAACACTGTTAGTGCAGCAGAGGAGAGCAGATCAGCAGCAAGAAATATTCTACCTTTGTCTAGATGATTTTACCTGACATAGGCACGGATGTTCATTTTGTTGCTCTGCAGTGCCGTGTCCACAGTCAGGTGAATGGGGTTCGGAGCCTCTCGGCTGTAATACTCGTGGATCAGAACGGAGTGCTCTGTGATGTCAAATCCTGTGGCATACCTGCAAAACAAAAGATCGTGCTCATTGTGTTTGCATTTTAAAAGAATTGTTCACCCAAAAATTAAAATGTATTCACTCTCAGACCATACAAGATGCAGATAAGCTTGTTTCTTTATTGGAACAGATTTGGTGAAATTTAGCATTAAATCACTTTCTGCAGTGAATGGGTGCCGTCAGAATGAGAGTCTAAACAGCTGATATTAACATCCAAATAATCCACACGACTCCAGTCCATCAATTAACATCTTGTGAAGTGAAAAGCTGCTTCTTTGTGAGAAACAAAATACATCAACATATTTGTTTAGAACCGTTTTGCACATGCACCATGCAAGTGTCTCTTTTCATCAGCAAAAACAGTATACAGAGAAAGGACTCTTTATATTAATTGGAAGCAACTATTTTGGGCTAAAATGCCTTCATGATGGATTTATTACAAACACACAGCTTTCTACTTTACAAATGTTAATTGATGGACTGGAGTGGTTTACTGTGATGTTTTATAAGCTGTTTGGACTCTCATTCTGACGGCACCCATTCACTGCAGAGCATAATTTGGTGAGCAACTAATATAATGTAATCTATTAAAGAAACTCATCTACATCCGAATACATATTAAATTTTGGGTGAACTACTCCTTTAAGATAACTGTATCACCATAAAACCTTTCTACTGTTAAAGTGTTTAGTATCATTGAAAAATTATTGCAGTTTTGATAAACATTTTGAATTTTTATTGCCATTCTAGTTAAAGTTTTTTTTTTTTGTCGATTCTATCAGTTCTTTATGTCTATATTCTTTTTACTAATTCTTATCATTTCAGTTTGAGTAATGTTAGTACATCAAGTTCTATGAAATGGAAATGAAAACATTTACTTGTCTAAAATAATTATTTTTTCAGTTACCGTAATATTTATTTTATTTTAAGTAACAATGTATTTTATGGATTTAATTCACTATATTATCTATTCTGTGAAATCAATCTGAGACAAACTAAATTGATTGAACTTAGCATGAGTGGCCACATACCATCCAATAATGACTTCACTTGGCGAAACCTTCTTATGAAGCTCGTACATGTTCTTGGCGAACTCCATGTCAACAGCCACCTACGATATAGACATTATAAACAAGGATAAGGTCACTTTTGTGTGTTGTTCACTTTGTCTTTGAAAGATCATGTTTTTGAAATTAATGTACTGTGATATTTACAAGGTGGAGCTTCAAAATACATCACATTTAGCAGACAGTTTTATCCAAAGCGACTTACAAATGAGGACAATAGAAGCAATCAAAACCAACAAAAGAACACAGTGCACAAGTTTTATATACATATTTATATTCAGTTTTTAAAAAATTTTTTTGCTTTCTTTTGTTTTTTCCTTTTAGAAAATATACATAACAGGAGTTGCTATCNAAGTTTTATATACATATTTATATTCCGTTTCTAAAAATTTATTTTGCTTTCTTTTGTTTTTTTCCTTTTAGAAAATATACATAACAGGAGTTGCTATCTAAAGTAGAAATCTTTTTATTTTGTGAGATTATTTTTTAATATACAGATATATTTAAATGAAAATACAACACAAATTTTCTCCAGATCAGAGCGAATACATCCAATAATTTAAAAACTTGGTGGTCCAATGGTAATCTCCAGAAACGTTTTGTAAGTCTAAATTAATTATTCAGGAAAATGGCATACACCACAAATACCATGCTATACCACAAATACATCATCATAGTACTGTACTTCAACATGTAAATGGGATGATGCTGTTTGTCTCACCTCATCTTCAGACTCATTGTGAGGAACAGAGAAGCAGTTGGTGACTTCAACTGAATGCTTGTCTGTTGTTCCTGTGTGATACACAAAGTAAACCAGTTAAAGTGGTGCTCTTTAAATTTAGCGCAGATGCGCTTTCTCATCCTCTTCAGCCATCCTGCTCGACTACAACACATGCTTAGTAAGACAAAACGACGCTTCTGTTGTCTTTATTAAACGCGAATGTCTCGGACTTCACTCAGAGAAAATAAATGACCCACCTAATAACGTTCCGATCACGCGACTCGCTCCCTCATTCCTGCGCTCGTATGAGTCCACAATCGAAGCCAAAACCACCGGGTGGATTTTCACGAACGGGCCGTGAACCGCCATGATTTCGTAGAGGAAGTGAAGGATGATGATAAACAGAGAAGAAGAGACAGAGCGCGGGTCTCCGTGGGATTCGTGCTGCTGCCCCCTAGCGGATGTAGTCGATAGTTGACAAATACAGCCTGAGACCACATTGGCAATATTTATTTTTTTAAATTTACTACAAAAAATAAAAAAAAACGATTTCTAAGTCACAAATCAATCACATAATCATTACCATGTGAACACCTTCAAAGGTCATTGACTGCAGTGAAGCACAAGATGCTCATTGGAACATATGCTGCATAACATGTATCAGTATAATATGGTTTAGCATATACTTGCTAAATCAAGTCAGCATAAGTGCTGCTGTCATTGCAAAAAAGGCAACGATCAAATACTAAGACAGTAACAGTAGGCCTGCACTGAATTCAGCTTTTCACTGAAACTTCAAGGCAAAAGTCAGACAAAAAGTGGCAGGTGAATTATTACAGTAAAAACATATAAATTGCCAATGTATTTATGTAATTTCTGATTACATCATGTTTAGATTAAATTAGTCTGATAAAGGTGAAATTCTTCACAGCCCGTTCATCTAGTCTATCAGTGAGATGGTGCTTGATGTTTGACTGTACATGCCCAGCAGGTGGCGAAAGATCATTCATTTTTCTGCCCAGTTTTCCTAGCTTGATCAGACCCATCTTATTAAAACGTAAACTTACCTGAGGAGTTCAAAACAAAAAAGTCTTTACAAACTTTGACTGGAAACAACAAGACAAAAACTTACTAAGTAAGAAATGCATTTTTTATTTTTTTATTTTTTTGCAGTGCAGGTACATTCATTCATTCATTGTGCATATTTTCATCATAAACCGTCAAAGTGACAAAAATGGCATGTCCTTTTATACAGGATCATGTAGAAGAGGATGCTGCATTAATTTGTAGGTTTTTTTTTTCTTTTTGCAATATCCACATGCATATTTATTTGAGCTGTAATTTTTTAAAATGGAAGATCCCTTTCGTATAGTTTCTTAGCATGCTATGGGGAAACTCGTGTTTACTCTGAATACTGAAGCCTGTATTCTGCCCCACCTCCAGAAGAGACTGCCAGACTGCCATATATGTCGGCTCTGAGAGCTATTTCATCAGAATAGTCTCCTTCAGTGTGAAGATCATCTCTTCGCTGGACTCTGAAGAAGCAGCAGCAGCAAGAAGGTTGAAGCCTATTTGCTGTAGAAGAGCCCCGGCTTCCCCTGTGGCCATCTGGTGACCTTTAAATAGGGCATTTCCAGAGCAAAATTCTCTGCAATGTTGTTTCAAATGTTGCACCATGAGTGTGGCTTATGCAGGGAACCCCTGCCTGATTCAGACGGGCACGACTTGCCTGGGCAGTGGTCACGCTGAGAAATCTGGAGAAATCAGATGTGGTTCCCCAAGTTGATCCATCTGTTTTGGAAGCCCTTGGCCAATTCCACTGAGGAAGGACCTCTTCTCTCAAGTGAGAGGCACAAGGGGCACTCCCTTTCCAGGCTCAAAGTTTTTGTGGCAGGCAGCCATCGCAGCAAATCACGCCCTCGTGGCTGGTCAGTCTGTCGGAAAACACAACCTTGTCGTTAAGTTCCTGAGGGAAGCTCAGAGACTGAATCATCCTCATACTGTGCCAACATGAGATTTAACCACAATCCTTACGAGGCCCTCCCTTTGAGCCACTCCAGTCGGCCGAATTGCGGTTCCTGAATTTCCTTTAAGACCCTCTAATGTGGTTGGATGCATTAATGGCACGCATGCATATTCCCATCATCCCATCATCATTCGTCTGTGGCAATCTCCTATTCATCTGTCATTGGTGCTGTGGTGCAGGTCCTCCCCCTATTTTGTGAGCCTCTGACTTCTTGCTGTTTGCTGAGTAGAAGTCAAATGTTAATTTCATTACCCTAATTAAAAAATGTAACAGGTTGGATTAGAGAATGTTTAATAATGTGAAAAGAGCATCAGACTATGTGGGAAAAAACTGCTGCATATTGAAATAGACACTGAATGATATTTATATAATATGTGAAATATTTTTAAAGCTTTACCTGATTAAATTATGTTTTTATACTCCATTTTTAGCTGCTGCCACATTCTTTTTTTTTTCTTGTGGCCTGTGGGAGTTGAATGAACTAACTCAAATCCCATCTCAGGGTAAGTCAACTCAGAGTTCAAGTTTTAACTCAGAGTTGGTTGAACCTCCTTATTGAAACAGGACCCGTGTTTCTGTGACTGCAGCCACATATATTAGCCAATCAGATGTTTTAGAGGAGGCTCTCTGCTAATTGCGTAAGTTTGGGGAGGGACTCTTGGTCAAAGTATTTTCAGGAGTTGTTTTGAATTTTTTTATGGGCTACCTGTTTGTCAACACACATTATTTTTTTGCCATCAGTGGAGCAGAAATGGCTTACAACAGCTNCACACATTATTTTATTCAAATTTCTTTTTTTTTTGCCATCAGTGGAGCAGAAATGGCTTACAACAGCTTTAAATATGAAGCTATGCAAATTATGCAGTTTCTGGGCAGTCAAATTTCAATGTATTGAAATTGTCCCGCAAGGCAACGGGAATACACGTCTTAGTTATCAAAACTCGCTTTTGGTTCTCAACAAAATGTGTTCATTCCCCAAAGCAGTGTCAAATCACTCATACAGAAAAGTGCATAATGTAAAAACTTAAAATCTAGCTTGCTGTGCCATTGATTAATACCTTCCAGTCACATTGGTTCATTTGATGGTTAATTTAGCTCACTATTGGCTTACGTCACCTAGGGGCATCAGCATTTTTAAAATGTAGATATAGCCCTAAATTCAAATAAAAAGTGATTTGGTTTGGTGGTTTGAAGACATTTTTAATACTTGACCTAAATCTGGGGAATTTTGGAAATTGTTTTTTAGCATGCATTATTTTTTATTTATAGCTATGAGTGTCCATGGGTTTATTAGTATAATTATTCAGTCCCCAGTATCTCATTATACATACCATATTAAATAATAGAACTGAAATTAAACTTCTGTGCCCATCAAAAATGCATAAACCTCAGAACAATTTATTCCAGTGGTTTTACAATGGAAGTTGATGCTCTTTGAAACTGCCGCACTATTAACTTTGTAACTGGAGCTATACTGTTTACAAAGCACATGGGATAGTGACCATATTTAGTTAAAATGCCCCTTAATGGTTGATCCTTTCATTTTATTGTCACTGTTACAGTCCCTAACTCGTTTGTGCTGAACAGCAACACTTTAAATGTAGCACAGACTCATTTGGCAGTCTGTCTTTCCATTGTCAGCTGCCTGTTATTCTACAGTTTCTGCTACTTTG
>SCHK01041449.1:0-12956 GCA_004124795.1 Poropuntius huangchuchieni
ATAGTCAAGACTTTGTATTCTCAAGATTTGTGCTGGAGTTATCATTGAAAGTGAGATATTGTCATCTAAAAAAAGAGCTGGTGCACTTGTAAGGGTCCCAAAGAGACAAAATGGTGGAGTCTGTGGCAGAAAAGAGCAGCCACACTAGTCATGTTACAACAGATCCTCTTTCCATCGATCCACAGAGGAAGAACCCTGCAGGAAGAGTTTATAGAGGTGAAATTTAAAGCCTGTTTTTCTGGGAGAGGTCCTTTCAAGGACAGTGACAGCGAGAAAGCAATGGAAATGAACAGCAGAAAGAAGAAATAATCTTGCATTCCTCGTTTGTTATTTTCAGGCATTGTTTAGATGAATTGTTCTTTGTGTGTTATTTTTGTCTTTTATAACTATCCAAAGAATGACATCTGGGTGCTGTTGTGGGCCTTTGAGATCTTTCACAAGCCGTTTCAGATACCAAAGATTAGGGTTTGTTTCTCTCATCGTACTGCCTTTTTCTCTTTAAGATCTGTCCACACTAGTTTTTAATTTATTATTCAGCTGAAGCTGGCAAAGAGAACAGAAAATTAATCAAGACCGGAGTTAGATTACCAATGATAGCCTATAGTCTTCTGTTTTTTATCATCACTTAGTTTATATATAAAGAATAGCGTCCATGCACAGAAATCATTGTTTTTATGCAGGGCCGTGAAGTTTAACATCCATTTGTCCTGCTTGTCACTATAATAGCCCTCACATCATTTCATTGTTCCTGTGTGTCTTTCATAATCTGACACCAGAGGGCGCCTTATGTCCTTTTATAAACTTAAAACAAAATCAAGCATGATGCATCTCATACTAGCTCTTCACAGTGGAGGTAAGTCAAACTATTTAAGCAGTGTCAGTGAATATTAGAGGTGTCCCACATTTTATTCTAATCAATGAATATTTCTCAGGCAGGTTTAGTTTTAAAGGCAACATCTGTGTGTAAACATACCTCGAATCTTGGCAGTTGATCGATTCCAGTCATTACTGCCCGTTAGTAAAATAAAGGTTTCAAACGTGTTTTTTTTTTTTTTTTTGCTGTGATATAGAACCATTTTGGGTTCTTTTAAAGAAGCTTTCAGTGCATGGTTCTCAAACAAACCACTTTTGTCTTAGTAACATTTTATTAATGTTAAAACCTTTTTCCACCTTTTGTCAAATGGAAAGATTCCATGGATGTTTCTATAAATAACCTTTATTTTTAGGAATGCAGTTAATTTAAATATTACAATGTAGTCACATTATTTGGGGTACATTGTCACAATGAAAACCTGCTATTAAACAAACAGGCTTTTTGTAAACAGTAAAACTAGGGTTCTTCAACAAGGTGTCTTTGGTGACAGACACATTTTAAATTATTCTTTGGCCAACAGAAATGGTAATTAATACATTAATAATGTAATGTAATTTAATAATGTTTGGTAGTATGTTAGTTTGTTTAACCAACAGCTGTAGCAAAAAGAAAAATGGAATTTTAGTATTTGGTTTGGAATTTTAGTTTGGAATTTCTTTGACTTCCATCATGACCTCACATCTCCAGGCTTTAGGGATAATTCAGCTTTTAACTGCTGTTGGTGTTTTAAACCAACATATAAAGCCACTACTAGAAAATGTTGTGTTTGTTGAACAGCTATCAGCTGTGTGTGCAGAGCTGAACCTCTGTATTCTGACTGTCCAGGAATCCCGCGTTCTTCTGTGACGCGCGCGAGCCAGCTCCACTCATTCAACACGTCACTGCCCACGAGCGACGCGCGCTCACACAGATGCGCTCCTGTCAGAGCTGCGAGGATTCCAGCGGCTCTGTGGGATTGAGCGCTGCCTCTTTCCTTTTTTCTTTTTTTTTTACACGGATACACTGCGAGACTTTCTCTCTCCACTGGTTCTTCTCGTTTTGTAGGTCCTTTTACACTAGAATAGAAGCTTGTTTAGTGCACGGTGTTTTTTATCTAAGTAAACTTACTAAAAGTGCAGTTCTGGGAGGTTTTATTCGGTTCGGAAGCGATGATGATGGGGACTTTACGCGACCTCCAGTACGCGCTTCAGGAGAAAATTGAAGAACTGAGACAGAGAGACGCGCTCATTGACGAACTGGAGCTCGAACTGGACCAGAAAGACGAACTCATTCAGAAACTGCAGAACGAACTGGATAAGTACCGCTCCGTGATCCGCCCGGCGACCCAACAGGTCCAGAGCAGCTCGGAGCTGCAGGAGCATCAGCGCACCAAACGACAGGCGATCAGCGCCGAGCCCGCCAACGTCCAGCAGCTGAGTCACGTGACCCTGCCCAACGTCCCCAAGAGTGCCAAGTAGGTTAACTCGATACAATATAACACCAAAATCATTAAATGCCAGGTAAAAGTAATCAAATGCTACATTTAAACCATCGAATACGTCAATAAAAGCATACCTGCTACGCACTACCTAAATGCTAAACTTTAATAGGCTACAAAGAAGAGTCATCACCACATGCTGTCTTTAAAATGTTCAACGTGTTATTTGAGGAATTAAAGTTATTAAACACCATGTAAAGCTCTGTAAATAGCCTACAACATTAAATTAATCTAAATTACCTAGTTGTAAAAGTAGCATATTAACAGCTACAATCAGGAAACAATGTAACAATGGGAAAGTGCCCTTAAATAAAAGCCGCCCAGCTCACAGTTAGCATTTTTTATATATTTTTTTTTTATTTTTCAACTTTTGAATCTGACAAGATCCATTCCCACAGAACCCAAGGTTAGCTTAAACCCGGTAACATGGATGGATCCCTACAAGGAGACAAGGAGCTTCACTTCAGAAGACGCCTCAGTACACCAAATATTTGCCTAATGTGTCATACTGTGTATTTGGACACTGTATACTGATTTGACATACTGCTTTTTGCGTAAATATTGTAGACAAGAAAAGAATGCATACTGTATACTTAAATGAACTTACCTGTTGTTCTTCAGAACATCATCCATAAAATAACCTTAGGTTTTGCTAAAATAGTAACTAGTAAATATGTTATTTCTAAACAGTTTTTCATCCATGTAATTTTTCTTTGAAGACAGTGGTGGCTAATACCTATAAACATTTTACTGTAGCAACACTAACTGGAATAACTATGGTATTTTGGCAGCGGTTACCATGGTAACTTTCTTGAAAGGGACAGCAATATCTGTGCAGGTTGCACAATTGAAATAATTATGATGTCTGTTGTAAATCTGAAAACTCACAGAGACAAACTCATTATACTCAGTTCAAAATGCCATGCATTGACATTTGCAGAAGCATCTCATTGATGACGCTCCAAGAAAGTTTGATTTTCCACAAGGAAACATCTGAACCAGGAATAATGTGTCCGTACCGAGCAGTTAGGAGCAGTGACGTGGGAAATACCCAAAGACTATAATAACTGCTTTGTTTAACGGACTGGTAATTTGCTTATCAAAGCAGCGTGATATCATGCAGCAGGTGGATCACGAAAGCTATTTACATGCTCAGCTGTTATTATGCACACAACAGTGTGTCGTGTTGTGTTTTAATTGAAATAGACACTGTCAAGACCAGAGAATCTGATCATACTAAACAGTTCCCCCAGAAGTGAAAAATTTTTGTGTTTCTGCCTGCTGTCTTGAACACACATACGCTTGATTAATTTGCATCTAGCGGTTTGGCAGCAGAGGAACATCATTCTTCTGTTTCTGACCAGCATGGCCTCCCCCATTTGCTGTGCATCTGACATTTGACAGTTCAACACTGTACTAATTTACAACGCAACCTTGTTTTGTACAGAAAAACCCTTTGAACCCTATCGCAGCAGAGTTTTCTTCTATTCTGCTAGCATCTTGAGCTGATCAGCACTTTAAGGAATGATTATGATGATTTAAAAGAAAAAAGCTTCCGTGTTGGGCTGCCAGAACTGCCATCAATATTGGTTTACTCTTCGAAAGCTCATAATGTGTTGGAAGAGGATTCCATATCTTTGTGTGTGGTCAGGGAGATGACTGTTATTTTTGGATGAAAAATCTATTTATCTTTATTCTGAGTGTCTTTCTTTGCTGATGCGTTAATGTATCCACTGTTCTTTTTTTCTTCGAAGTAAAGGCAAATACTGTGCTTTCGCCAAAATTCATAATAGTGAGTGATGTACCCCTTCCTTTTCTTTCAGTAGAGTGTGTTTTTGCCATTTGAATGTCACTTGCCATGTCTCTGTCACATAATTGCGTCTTGTTTCTTCCTGTTTCTGATTCTTTTTTGCATTTACCTTTGCAGTGGCACTTGCTACACTTAAAATGATGAAAGACCAGGGTTTTTTTTTTTTTTTTTTTTGAAGTCTTGATTGAAATGTCTCTTCTGAACTCATCTTTGACATCTGGGCTGTCTGAGGTCTTTTGAAATATCAGAGATCAGAAGTTCTGTGTTGAAATAGGAATGTCTGACTCTTGGACCCTTTGTCCTTTGGATATGAGAATTCATCACACATCTGAAAACTTTATGTTTCTTAGCGGTTAAAGCTGCAAGGTTGGATCTCCACAAAGAGTGAGCCATGAGCCTGTAGAAAATGAATGGTAGAAATGGTTCAATATGTCAGCTGTAAGAAAGGAATTTATTTTTTCAAGTAAATTGGTAAAGACTTATTGGTAAAGACACTGGTCTTTAAAAAAACGGGGGAAAAAAGAAGATTTTTGTTTAGCTACACAATGGCTCTGTTATAATTCATCGCACCAGTTTGTCAGATTTTGTTAGCATTTTAAAATGTTATTAAATCATAAGCTTATTCAACAGTTTTTCCTTTTAAACAGATGCGATTACAGTATTTATTAATATTTTGAACTATTTATTTTAAACTATGTTAATAATGCTGTGTTGTGATTTTGTCATTTTTATTAGTTTTTCAAATATTTCTATATAGCTTCAATCCATTTTTTATTTCAAATATTAAGTAATTTTAGTATTCAATTTAAACTTTATTTTTCAGTTAGTTGTCAAAGCAATATTTAAGTTTAGCTTTTTCATCTAATACGGATATTTTATTTTAGTTTAATTTCAATAACCAAAGCTGATTTTTAATAGATTTAGTTCTAGTTTTAGTACTTGTATTACAGGAATAGAAAATGCCTATATGAAAGCAGAGTGGACTAACTTAACCAGACTGATTCAGGTTGATTGTCCCCGTATTAAGTTCACGGCCGTTCTATGCCAACATTTTACAAAAGTTGCAGAAACTTTTTTTTTTTTAGTTGTGCGGGTATAAATATAGATTCTATTTTATTCCACTGAGTCAGAATATGGTTAAAAGCGACCACAACAATGCACTTATAAGCATAAGCATCAACATTTTTATGTCTGGCAATGCAGTTTTCATACAAAAAATAGGTGAAAGATTATTTGCGGCTTCATTCTGCAGAGTAAGCCTAAATCTACAGAAATAAATCAACTTGGTCATTCATTTGTCCCAGGTTATTATGCAATGTCATGTGAAGTATGAGCTGCTATATGCAGTGAGACTTTGCTTCCTGTTTTAGCATTCCACATACAAACGAAAACAGACAGAACAGAGAATAGAGGAAGATAGAGCCATTAACTCATTAGCAGCACACACATCTACAAATGACCACAGAGCTACTGATGTCTTTTTTCAATAGTGTCACCATTCAGTGTTTATAGTTCAATTCAGTTCAAAAACTTTAAACTTCATTAATTATGAAACGCGTTTAGTTCAGCTGTAAGCAGCTCTACAGAAGACAAAAGTGTCATTATTCAGCTCGAGTCAGTTCAACGTTGATTCATTTCAGTTGAATAACAATGTTGCAAAATTCAAGTAATTTAAATTATATTCCCCTGACGAAAAATGTTGCAAGACAAACAAAAGGCCTACTAATAAGAAACTTTCTTGCAGAGATTCAGCCATTGTGGCTCCATGTCCACAGCTTTCTCCAATTTACTCTGCTTTAAGCCGTAGCATACTTTGTCCTTTTAAGGGAGACAGTCTGTCGACCTGTGTGATGTGAATGTCCTCCTGAAAAAGGCAGTGAGTAAAATTCTAAGTCAAACAGAGGCTGGTTACAGGATGATCCCGAGGTTGTCTGCTGTAAATGAGGCCAGTGATCTCTGTGCTTTTACTGGATGTAAAACATCTCCCCTGACTCTTCCCCCAGAGAGCCAATGTCCTCTAGAATTCAGACTGCCATACAAAAATGTCACTCAAGTCTCGCAGAGATTACGCTGATTTCGCTCTGCATGTAAACACCTTTATGGACCTTCACGTGGCTTATTTATTGTGTGCAAGTCTATTTATGTTTTGATAGCAAAAAAAAAAATTTAATTTAAATGTCTTGTTTGTTCAAATGTCGGGTAAATACACCGACTAATTCATTAGCTGTCTATATCCCTGCTGTCTTTCATTCTCAGTTGCATCACATAAGTGATGAAGCTGCTGTTTCTTTGCAGCTGGATTTGAGTATGTACTTATTATAAGGCTTTTGTGATTAAATAAACTGTGCTAGTTTAGCTTGAGATCCCAGATGTTCCTTCTAAACATCATTGAGATTAAAGGAGTAGTTCACCCATAATTGAAAATTTATTCACCCTAAGGCCATCCAAGATGTAGATGAGTTTGTTTCTTCATCACAACAGATTTGGAGAAATTTTGTGTTAAATCAGTTGCTTACCAATTGATCACCTGCAGTGAATGGGTGCCGTCAGAAGGAGAGTCCAAACAGCTGATCACAATAATCCACATGTAATTCACCTGACTCCAGTCCATCAGTTTGTGTCTTATAAAGAGGAAGGCTGTGTGTTTAAAAGAAATATACATTATTAAGGTATTAATAAGTTTAAATTGTTGTTTCTGGTTAAAATATGAGTCCTCTCTCCAAAATATTGCTTTCACCAGTGAAAAAGTCTGAATCAGGAGAGAAATGCACAGATCAAGTGCCATTTACAAGTGAAAACAGTCAAAAATAGATCTCAACGTTGTGGATTTTAATATGGATTCTTTTATTATTATTATTTATTTTATTATTTTTTTACTGGAGAGAGTATTATTATGGATAGAGAACTTGTATTCTGGCCAGAAGCAAGCATTTAAAGTTCAAATTTATATTGAAAACAAATTAAGATGTTTGCTGGAATGTCTTGCTTCTTAAATATTTTTCCTCAAGACCCTACTAATCTCAATTATTTCCCATCAGATTTCAATAACACCAAATCAACTGAGAAGTGCTATTCACTTTTATTTCATTGCTCTTAATTTTATTGTAATGTATGTAAACAGTTGTCTCATTTGTTTCTATTTTTATATCTTAAAGTCAATACAATTTTCCTCTGGGTGAGACTGTCCGTGTGTTTGTGAGCCAAATGAAAGGAGCTCTACGTGAAGTACTGCAGACATCTTGAAAAAAAAGAAAAAAGGTCTGTTTTTGCTCACGGCGGAGCATGTCTGTGGAATGTAAACACAGTGTGGTTCATAGGTGAGCGTTTGTGGGTTTTTGCAAATAAATCAGAAGTCTGGCTTAAGTCCAGGTCCTCAAAAACAGAGGAGCTGCTGTCACAACGATAGGCTTTTTGTTGAGGAGTCCTCGGAAATGTCATATAAACAGCGATAATGAGATTTAAAGAACATATTCTACCACATCAGTCCAGGCTTTTCTATCCACCAGCACTTGAGCAATTAAATGTCATTAGCAGAACTAAATGGATTTGCATAAATAATGACTTGAATTGCATAATGACTCTCTAAGCAGGTTTTAAAATACAGGTTTTCAAAATACAAATCCATCTTCCATTTTTTGGTCGAACAGATCCACTTTAAAATGGTTGTGCAAGAAGTTCTGTGTGACAATCAAAGCAGTGTTTTGCGAGGCACAGTGTTTACACTCTTCATAACCCAGTCTCTGAACATTACTGAAGTATTTTATCATGAAAAAATAGAGAACATCTGATATTTCACAGAATAATCTTTGGAAATATTTTGCTATGAGGTGCATTTCAGAAAATGTTCATTACCGAGTCCCTGTGTGGGAGGTTGTATTGAATTTTAATTACTTGAAATGTGTGTATTTGTGTATATCTGTGAAGCAAACCTCATATTCAGATAGTCTTCTGATTTTTGTTTGCTATGACATCTAGCGCCAACTAAGAGATTTTGTGTATTTACTTTCATCTCTTGAAATATCCTCTTCATCTTTTTTTTAAACACACTTTCCTTGTGGATTCATTCATGAAGCATCACATTATTTGGATTACTATACTATAATGCAGTTCTTACTATTTCAACAATGTGTATATAGTATGCATAGTGTGCAGATTGTAACACCCAGATGATGCACAACATTTGCCAAAATGTGTACAGCAAAGTACAGTGCATTGGATGCTGTATCCCACAATGCAATGTGTTTGCGTTACCTTCCAATTTCTTGTGATGAATGAAACTGCCAACTGTTCATAACAATATTAATAGTATCAGCTGTTATTTTTACTATTTTTTTCTACTCATAGTTTGATTGAATTGCCAAAAGTTAAGATTAAAAATGATAAGTGGACACCACTCATGGAATTAAATTCGCACATAATCATAATGAGTTCATGAGGTCATATTGTACTGTGATACTGTTTTAAATGTTTATAATTGCATATTGCATTTTGTTTCACAAACAAGTTTTTAAATAGTTTTATTTTGTGTACCTTGAGCAGTAAGCTGCAAGTTTCTATTTCAGGCATAGATAGTCATTATTATCTGTGTTAATTAAATGATGTGGGCCTATTTAACAATGTTTTCCTGCACTGTACAGATCAAAGGAACTGATCAAGTCAGCTATTCTGGACAATGACTTCATGAAGAATCTGGAGATGTCTCAGATCCAGGAGATAGTGGACTGTATGTATCCAGTGGACTATGACAAAAACAGCTGTATTATTAAAGAAGGGGATGTGGGCTCCCTCGTCTATGTCATGGAAGGTGAGAGATGGGAACAATTTCTGAAAAATTTCTTCTTGAAAAGAGAGAGAGACAAAGAAAGAGTGTTTGTGCTTTAAATATGTTTAGCAAGGCATAGTTCACCCAAAATGAAAATTCTTTCATCATTTACTCACTGTAATATATTTGAAGAGTTTTTTCTTCTGACACAAAAGGAAACATGTTGCAGAATGTCTGAGCTGTTATGTTTATTTGAATGAACCCTGATTTTAAGTCACTGTCAGGCTACCAAAACTTCCCATAAATCTATCAAAACAGTGGAACAGACCAAAAGTGAATCAAAATAGTTGTTTTCTGGCTAAACTAAATCCACTTAGTGTGTCTATAGGGCACCGACAGGGATCAAACGCAGTCACATTTGGGTTGGATCTGGAATATTGATCCTGTGAATAGACTGTATTGATTAGGTGCTTATAAAATTGATCTAGTCAGAGCAGCCAAATCCTCTGAGAGCTGTTAGACTACAGATCCACTGTTGACTACCCCAGTTTTAAAAGTTTTATTGGTATGGGCTTTAAACATGTAGAATTGGATAGGCTGAGCTACAGTATAATCCCCATATATACATTTTAATTTATATTGAAAGAGCCCTTCAACTATTTTCTTTTCATGGCCAAATTAGGCAAAAGGAAATTTGAGTGGCGCCCAGACTGTTTTCAGAGCAATTCATAGGTATTTAAAATTTTAAGGGATTAACATTGCATTTGTAGTAGTAGTTTTCAAATTAGGAAACTGGGGAAGAACATGTAAGCTTTAGTAAAGTGCATACATTTGACAGTGTAGTCTCTCAGAAATACACAAATATGACTTTCTAACATACAGAAATTAAAATAAATGCATGCAGGTTTAGTAATACTTTACATTTCTTGAAAATAATTAGACAGTGTTTTTATACAGTGCACTGAATGCTTAGTGTGCGCTTCATGAGAATGTGGGAACATACAAACTTACTTTTCTATGCATGTGATTTTTGTAAAATCATTGTGGATGTGGTCTACCACTACTTTTTAAATATTTGATTAAGCATCAGTGTTACTTGATACTCATTTGCTATTTTCATTAAATATTTGATCTTATTTCGCTGCTGAAGTCGGGTTAAGATTGTGTTGGCCACCTGTCTCTGATGTCATTACATCTGTCAATACATCTGTCGATTTCTGTTGTTTAATGAGAGGAAAGAGCTGTTGTGTTTTCTTAGGATCTTTCCTCTTTGTGTTCCTGAGGGAATGGAGGAACACTTGGTTTGAATTAAGGGATTTTGTTAGTCATGCTCCAGAGATTCGATGCTGTTGTAGTACAAATTGGGCACTTGCCCAACACACTATATCCGGGCACAAGCCAATTAGAAAAAGAGACTAAGTGGATATTGGCTGCATACAGTCCCAGAACACATTACGGTATGTTGTTTTCCATAGTAATATGATAAATGCAAAAAAAAAAGTAGACAAAAACCTATTTTTAATGAATTAAATCCATTCTCTCAGCATTAGCTCTGCCACATTCAGTTATTACCATAGAAAACAGCAAAGGATTCAGAGAGAACGGAGACGGGAGAGAGGGAGAACGAGGACTATTCCTTTGGGACTTTCTATTAGAAAGAGAAACAAACTTTTCATGGCAGTTTCTGTCTTCCAGGATGAATTATTTACATGTGAGACTGGATGAAATAAATGATATAGATTGCAAAGGCAGAGCAGTGAAGGGCTTGTGAGATACAGAATGACTTTAATGCTGGATGAATCCTCTATTCAGATCTTTCTTTCATCAAAATTGAGGTCTCCATTTCAGAGTAAAATGTCAGTGAAGGAGGTTAGAAGATCAATAATACTGATCCAAGCTGAACTGACCAGCATTTTCATTTGAAGCCCTAAATCACATTAAGCAAGTCCAGTAGTTTTATGGTCCAAAAGAAACCTTTGTTTGTGAGATGTATCAGGGGTGGACAGAGTATTTAAGCTTTCAGTCACACAAGAGGGACATTTCAGCTGAGATAATTAGTTTGGCCTTACGATAGGAGAGCCTAGACAGGAAATGATGCCATGCTATTATTGTGCCTTGAATGTCATATTAGCCTGTGTGCTGAAGTCGCCATGCTAATTAGCTCCAATCTGAATAAATAAAGACACGCTTAATGACTGTAGATAATGTCAGCTCTAAATTTGCAGCTTGTGTATCTGATGCACGATTTCATACTACCCAAAAGTCATTTGGCAGTAACCATTTGGAGAAGCCAACCACAAAATCCTTCCGTATGGAAAGTGTTCAATCATGAAATCAAAACTGACCCCATGCTTGACGTGCCAGGGCACATTATCCTAAAGAAAAAAAAAGTTTTTATGAAAATGTTTTTTTAACCTCTGTAGTAGTGGTTGACCTACATAGCCAATAGCCAGTGCTGATATGTAGAAATGGCTGATTTATGGCAATATATTTTACATTCTGAAATCTGACATGCAGTATTTTCGAGTGAAAGTGGATATTCAATAAGAAAAAAAATGTTGGGTGGGATTAGAATTTCAAAAATAAAAGACAATTATAGAGCTACAGTAGGTGGTTGAAGGAGCAGGAAAGCAATTTCACAGGCTGAGCATTTTACATTATATTTTGATAACTTTATTTTATTCGAAATGTTATACTCTGATGAATCAAAGGCAATATTAGTTGGAATGTGCATTGAAAAAAGCCTATAGGGTAAATTTTGATTTCATGCTGACTTTATTAATGATAAATGAATAGGAATGGATTGACCACAGGGCCCATAGTCCTCTGGGAGCCTCAAGCTGTAACCAATTTTTCCAACAATGACTCATTCCAAACATCCAAACAGCTTCGTCTCTTCATAGTGATGAATGGATTTATTCAGGTTTTTATAGCAAGAAAAATTAAATAGAATTCAGTGGGTGACTATTCTGTTCTCAAAATTTTCAGTCACTTATAACATCAGAACTGTGGTTAACCAGCATGACTGTGCAGTAATGCTACAAATAATCATTATTTGTCACTTTGATAGACTGAGTTGTAAATTTACTATCATTTTTTTTTGTCTGTAAATATTTTAGCTCTTGGTAGTTTTTATGTGACATTGATATCAGAAGAACTTCTCTTGCTTTTAGGCTTATCTGGTGCTATATTGAAGGCTGTGGCTCCTTTTTATTCTGATCACTCAATATGACAGACAACAGAAGCCGTCTTGCAATTTGGTCAGCCAGTTTAATGAACAATGTCCCATGAATTATTCCACTGGTCTACAGGTGTGCACTTGTTTCTCTTCCCGCATCCGCAGTCACATCTCTGCTTCCTGTCCTCTGTTTTTTCATTTGCTTATTTTTCTTTAAAACTTTTTTACAGTAATTTGATTCCTTTCA
The DNA here is from genome assembly GCA_004124795.1 of Poropuntius huangchuchieni. Lineage (NCBI taxonomy): Eukaryota > Metazoa > Chordata > Actinopteri > Cypriniformes > Cyprinidae > Poropuntius > Poropuntius huangchuchieni. The sequence goes on from SCHK01041449.1 coordinate 12,349, forward strand.
CCAACTTTTAGTGTGAGAACTTGTCTAAAAGACAGACACTGAGTAAAACAGACATTTTTTACACATTTAAAATTAAAACTATTTTTTTACTTTGAACAATGATGGAGCTATACTTGACCCATCTTCTGGGGTGTCTTCTTAGCAGCATATAAAATAAAAACAGCTCCGGATTTAAGTATTCCAGCTAATGTTGCCTATGTCATGTAGAAGATGAATCTTTTCCAATAAGTTTAAATTGATTTTTACCTTTTATGGGCATTTTTTACCTTTATAAAGCCATTTTTTTTCTAAAAGTGTGCATCACCTTTTGAGTCTATTTTTTAAACTTATTCAGTCAATAAGACATTTGGGCTGTTACCAAGCAAATGGAGTCAGTATTGACAAAATTCATCTTTGCAGTGCAGAGGAAACATAGAAGTGGCATCTGAATGGCATTTAAATGCTTTTAAACACTGTTTAATGCAGCTCAGGGACATGTAATGCTTTAACCTGCAGTTGCAAATGCATAAATAATGTTTTGATATTTTAAACATAAAACATTGGCAACTGATGTTTGAAATGAATTACAAAATGAAAAGATACTTTAAATGTGAAATTAAAACTGCCAG
>SCHK01041606.1:0-16604 GCA_004124795.1 Poropuntius huangchuchieni
TCTCTGGTGCTATCAAACATCACTCTTTTTGCTTGAGCGTTTTGACCAGCATGACAACAATAGTGAGAATTTTTTTTTTTTTTTTTTTTTTGCAAATGGCGAATGAACGAATCGTTTGGGAAACCTGTTTGCCAAACAACTCAATATTTTTGCAATTCAGTTTGCTGCTGTTTGTGGCACAGAAATGACACACTTCAGCTATTTAATGGAGTGCATCACCCAGCTGCAGTTCAGTGTCATAAAATGAGAGTCTGGAAATAAGGAAGGACATGCGGCAGATGAGCGCGTGTTTGTCAGCAGAGAGACTGCTGGATTCAGCTGACTGGATGACTGAAGGGATTGTGGGATGTGTGCCAAGGGGATGTAGCTGCCATCTGCAACAGTTAGCTTAAAAAGCCAGTATGAAGAAGTCTGCACACACACAAACATACAGAGCGGAACACATCTCAGTCTACTACAGTTTTAAAATCTCTTTCCAAATGTTTGTCTAACGTCCACAAGTGTAAAGATTCAAAATTAAATTTTAATAGATTTTTTTTATTATTAGTTTAAAGATTAAACAATTCCTCTGTAAATCATGCCTCGTTTTCATGATCTAAAAATTGTTTTCACTCTCAGACCACTAGAGGGAGCCAAATAAACACTATCTGCTTCTATACTTCAATTCATGTTTGAACGTTCTTAAAACTTTCTTTTAAACTTGTCCCTGATGTGTCTTCTCTGTTCTTGCAGAATGTGATAAACTGAGGAAAGATGGCTTCCGCAGCTCACAGTACTACTCACAAGGGCCCACCTTCTCAGGCTCCACAAACTCCCAACATGAGGACGAGGATATAGAAGATGATGAAGCTGATAAAAAGGTAGGCATATTTAAGATTGTTTTCTGGTCATTAGTACTGGTTTGATATTTTACTTGTACTGATTTACAGTATTTGCCATCACATTCCTTATTGGCCATAAAAAGAATGATCTGTTATGAAATCAGAACAGAAAGCAGGTCTGTGAGAATTTGGCTACCCTCTGCTGGAGAGAGTGTCTGCCTGCAGATGGGTTCTGGGTGCTGAATCAAGCCTCCCACATGTGCCTCTGTGGAGTTCCCGCCTCAGTTCTTCAGTATCTCTGCTGGCTTCATTAATGTTGTCAGCCATGTGTGGCCCCATTATGAAAGCTGAACCCCAGGAGACTGACACACTAATGAAACTATTACTCAGAATGTGTTAGAAAGCAACAACTGCGCTTGTGTTATTTACTGAGATTTTTCATTCTACAAAGCTGCTGTTCAGTCTGTGCACATTAAAGACAGGTTTGAAAGAAAAGGACTTTAACTGAAGGAATTCAGTTGAACGATCATAAAAGTTTTAGCAAGAAATAATTATGCAGTTTTGTTTATAGCACCCCCATCTTACCTTTGCCCTCATTCTCTCTTGTTTTTATCGCTAATAATCGCACTGCGTTCAGGGGTCCTAGAAAGGTCAGACCCTGTAAAAGCAAAGATTCAGGGGTCCTTTTGTCCTCCTGTTACCCCTAGCCATCCCTAAAGGATCCCATGCCCTTTTAACCTTTTTTTACCACCCTAGACCTGCTTTCCCAGCCCATAGGGATTGAGGTTAACTCGGGTTACAGTGCTAGAGAGGCCTTTTGCTTTCCTTTTACTTGTTCTTTCTTTATTCTTTCTCCTGCTTTTTGCTATATTATGGACCTTTTTTCACATTTTAGGATGTTATTTCAATGCCTTAACGCCATAAAACATAAAAATTGATTTTAAAATGGTTCTTGCTGTAGATTTCTGGTTTTAAAAATTAATGTAACTATTTTTTTGGAGAAAGCTTTTGTAGACACAGCATTTTTTAGAAGTACTCTTTATTTTACACTGAAAGTCATTCCACTCTGACTGAGTCAAGACAGGTAATAAAATGTTGAAACATAAAACAAGACCTCTGGCAGCTGTGAATAGGTTTTGCACTATTGTTAGTGACCTGGATGGATAATTAAATGTATTGCGGTGATTTAACTACAGTTGGTTTGTTAGGGAGGCTGAGGGAGGCCCAGGTGTTAAATTGAAACTTCAGATGGTCCACTTGTAACTCTGCTGCGAACGGCGTTCCCATTTCAGAATCACAATGCGTGAACAGAGTTTTAACGCCTCACTGGTTTTTCCCCTCTCTCAGCTCCCGTTCTCTATTCTTTCTCTGAGTTTCTCAGTGTGTTTATGTGAATGTGTGGTTTGGTGGTCAGTTGCCCGTGAAACTGCTCTGTATACTCCTGGAGCTCCAATAAGTCGGGGCACAGAACCCTTAAGCAACCCTTGGCTAAAGTTAGAGAAATAAGGGGTGTAGGAGCTCTGAGTCTGAAAAACCCTTCTAGTCTCAAAAATGCTTTATTTTTTTCTGCTTACTTATCTCTATAAGCCCCCTACAGTCATGAAACTCACTGTATTTTTACCTCTTTTCCAGTCCACAGCATCTTCAGGAGAGGAAGAGAAAGACACCTGCCAAATGAGAGCACAGAGTCCAGCGCAGGTGGAGGGTGTTGAGGTTGATGGACAAATGTCACGGTCCAAAGCTCCTCCCCTGCCCACTCCAGAAGAGAAGATGAGGCAGCAGGCTCAGGCTGTTCTCACAGATATTGTCCCCATCAATGTCACAGGTAAGAAATATACCCGTCAGCTGTCAGTCAAACCAGCCAGCATTGCTGCACTGCAGAAAAATTAAAAATGTCCCTTCCATGTTGTGTCTCTGAAGAGTCCGTATGTTTGTCAGTCTAGAATTCATATAGTTGTTCTGTTACACTCATAGTTTTTCATGTGGATCTCTAAGCAAAATCTTAGAATTTGTAACTGGATTTTATTTATAATTCCTAATAATTTATTGTCTGTACCTAACATTTGAGCACTCCATGCATGATCACCACTTACTGCCTGTTCTGAATACATAACCATGTGGATAAATCTAACATGAATGTGTATGAGTGCATTAACAATTCTCATATTAACAGTTCTGTCATTTCCTCTATCTCTTTGACCTTTAAGAGTTATCTGTTTAAGCATTAAGTCTCAAATTCATCGCACACACCTTATCCAAAAGAACACAGACTCACCTACTACATAGTCTCTTCCTCAGACAGAATAAGCTCTGAACTTCCAATCCCTTCAAAAAAAATTCTGAACTTCACCATGACTCAGAAAGAAGCTGCATTAGACTTTAAAGCACACACATATACACACCCCCACACTAATTCAGTCTGTCAGCTCCGTGACTTAGTCAGACATCCCAGCGTGCTGAAGCTTAGTCAACAGTGCCCAGTCTCTGGAGTTCCCTCGCTTTTGCAGTGCTACAGCACATCTTACAGCACAGAAGTGCTTTTATAGTTAAAATACTGTTTCTGATATTATATTTCAAACAAGGGTTGCCTTTTCATATACTTCATATAGAGCGAGAACTTTCTATTTTGATCTACATTTCCCCATAGTATACCACAGATCAGAGCATGCAGTTTGCATGCATATATTGTCCACCCATTCTTAAACATAGATGCATTTTTGACACAGACACCCTTGAACATAATTAAGTGTAGATATGTGTGCAGTTATGTCTTTGTCTTTGGTTTTCACTTCATTTGCTTATGCAGAATGCGTGTGGCTCTGCATGAAAGTATGTGTACTGGAACTGGATGTGTGTGTGCGCTGCATGTGTGATGCATGTATGTTACTAACTGGCCCTTTTGCCTGTCTGCCCTCGTCAACTGGTCTCCAGGGGAGACGTTTGACAGGCAGGCCAGCATCCGCCGCTCCCTAATAAACACTGACACTCTGGTCCGCCGGCCCAAGAAGGTTAAGCGGAGAAAGACTATTTCAGGGGTGCCTGACAGCGTCCAACAGGAACTAGGTATGGTATGGCTTTGCCAGCTCTTTCTGCTGCTGCTCCTGCCTCACCTGCATCCATTTAGCTGACTTTCATGTAGTACTGTAGCTGTCATGACCATCTAATGTAGTTTGACATGACCGTGCCTCATTCCCATCTCAATGCATTTTCTTTGCATTGATTTTAGAATTTTAGAATTATCCTAATCTGAGCTCTTTCTATATCCAAAATAAACTTGAAAATAAATCTACTCTCAAATCATGTATTGATTTGCTAATTTAGTGCCCTAAATTGGGATTTTGTTTTACTTCTCTTTTCTCTGAGTCTTTGCATGCATATTCTCAACGCTCTCTGTTATATAATCTCAGCATCCAACAGCTGCATCCAGCGGCATTCCATTTCCCACCACTCCCCTGGGTCACGGTCCCTGATTCTGTTTAGTTTGCTTCCTGTTAGTGTATGTGAGAGCAGATTTTGGAGCCATTGTTGGAGAAGGCATGCTACATTTTGCTTTTCAGCCAACTGAAGCCACTGCATAATCCCCTATTCAGATTCCTCTGGCAAAACACTTCATATTTTATCAGGGAAGTAATAGAGGGGGAGGAGAGAGGTAAAACGACATAGTAGAAGAAAGAAAATTGCAGATAGTCATCATAGTTGGGTGTGTATTATGAGCAAGTTTCATACGTATCCATTTTCAATAACACTAGCATACTGTTAAAATGCCATTTCTGTTTGCGCACATGTAAGATTATGGGGATTGTGGAAAGGGCATTCTGCATCACTTTTTGTATTTTCTATTTGTAGATAAGCTTTTAATCAACCCTTCTTTATCAGAACAGATGGGTGTGGGGGAGAAATAGAGTGTCAAGCTCTTTAAAGATGTTTTGTCTGATAGCGATGCACAATAAATCTACATTAAGTCCCATTGTGTTGTTTATATATGCAGAGGTAAGGGCTAACTTCATGCACTGGTATCATATACCTGGTTTAAAACTGAAGTCGATCTGATAGAAATGCTTTTAAGACAAGTCTCTGTCTAATGGTTTAGAATATCATAATTACGTTTGCATGGTAATTTATTCACTAACAGTGAGCATGACATTAAGGAGATGCAAGGTTGCACTCTGCGGTGTGTGTGTGTGTGTGTGTGGTAACAGGAGGCATCTATCATTAATAGCCTATGGCATTCAACTAAACTCTAAAAATGTGTTTGCACGCATATATGAATAAGCCCATAAATATGTGTGGTTTGTGTGGAAGCGTGCTGTAGTGCCTTTATTTAGTGCACACACTCTCATTGACACTCAGGAATGGACAACATATTTGGCTCCAGCCATTAAGACATCAGTCTTAATCAAAGTTTCCACAAGTCATCAACATGCCACATGTGGCTGCAGCTAATCAAATTAATTAGCTCTCAATTGAGAGGGTTAATCTGATTGGCAGCTGATGTCACAGAGATGGAGGGGAGAGAAACGGAGAAACAAGCCACTGTAGTATTTGTCATAATTGTCTCTTTTCTGTTTTTCTTCGCAGCGGCAAAAGGGCGTGGAGGAGAGCTTCGGCCACAGTCCATGTTTATCCCTGGACAGTATTCAACACTTGGGCGAGTCATAAATGGGAATTCAACTCTCCGTCGATCTATAACAAAAGACTCTGGCTGCCAGACTGAGGATGTGAAAATCGTCCCACCCTCTGTGAGGAGAATACGGGCTCAGAAAGGCCAAGGAATTGCTGCTCAGATGGCCGGCATCTCCACCTCTGCTACAAACATCTCTTCAGTTTCTGATGGGAGCTCCCCTGGAAATTCAGTTGTTGTAATGGCACCACAGTTTGGCAATGATATCCATCGTTTTCACAGCTTGCCACGAGGTGCACGGGTCTCTCTTCACACAGAGCCCCTTTACAGTAGCACCCCTTTCAGGCAAGAAGACTCCACTGCAAAATCAGCTCAGCAGATTGGAAAATTACAAGTAGATGATACTGTGGTGCACATGAGGAATGCCCCCAGGGTATGCAACCAAGCCCGGCCAAAATCTCAGGAGGTTAGAGGTACTCAAAGGGACTGGGGATCAGTCTCGGGTCCAGCCTGTGTAGTTTCTCCACATGCAGCCTACTCAACCTCCCTTATACCTAATGCTACTCTATCATGTTCTGCTGAGGTTATCGCACTTCACACCACGTCAAGCCCTGGCCAGAGCCCACTTGCTAGCTCACCGTACACTAAAGCTAGACCTCTTAGCATGGTCTCAGCTGTCAACAGTGAGAGCACCAGTAGTGTGGGCACAGGATCACACACACCAGAAGCAGGTATGAAGGATACCTGCAGTGAGACTGGCCAGTCCGATAGCAGTTTGCACAGCCACAGCACCCTTGCCGCAGGAACACTGTCTTCAGATGAGCAATGGATTTACGACACTCCTGAGAATGTCTTGCCCAGAAGGACACTATCTTCCAGCTGCTCAACACCCATAAATCATATCTATAGTAGCCTTGAACGTTCCTCAAAAGGCACAGACTCTAGTTCGCTCTACTCTATGGACAATGATGGCTACTACACTTCCATGCATCTGGATTCAGGCCTTAGATCAAGGAGCCAGGGTAGCGGCCATGGTCATGGCATAGGAGGAAGAGCGGCAAGACACAGTATGTACGAGTGCCTGGGTCAGCAAGAAGACCGAAACAGCTTGTACAGTGACCGGTCGCTGTCACGTTCCATTTCTCTACGCAAGCCTAAGAAACCACCTCTTCCACCAGCACGCACAGACTCTCTACGACGAAAGCCTAAGAAAACCAGCTCTCCCGCTGCCTGTATTGAACAGTCAGATATTGGCAATGGTCCGCTTCTCAATGAGTCATTGATTGCCACGCTCCAACGGTCTCTTCAGAATGGGCTGAAAGGCAAAGGGTCCTCCACCTCACCGTCTCATAGTCCTTGTAGTGACTACGAGGACCCCTGGATGCTTCGTTCCAGGAGCCAGAGCAGCGTCAGTGCAGGCAGCAGTGGTGTGTCAGCTACAGGGATGGCTCATGTGTACTCCATTTGTCACGTCACACCTTCTCATAGTGACACTAGTAGCCTCCGTTCTGATTATGCGGACTCCTGGGGCTACTACATGGAGTACCCTCGTCCATCTGGAGATCAGACACAGTCACCTTGCACCAATTCACTTTCTGCTGGACAAGTGGTTGAGATGGCAAATGGGAAAATCCTCCACAATGCTAACCAGGCTAATCTTCCTCATGCTCAGGAAGGAAGTGATGTGTCTGTGAAGCCCAAAACAGGCACCTCGTCACCTGATAGGGTACATCGGTTGACTTCTCCATCAAGTGGATACTCAAGTCAATCCAACACTCCAACAGCTGGCACTCCTGTTCCCTCCTTCATGAGATGCATGTCCCCATCAGGCAAGCCCAAACCCAGAGTACCTGAAAGAAAATCATCCCTGCTTTCATCTGTATCTATATCGTCGTCTTCCACTTCTCTTTCCTCCAACACCTCTGATTCCAACAAGAACAATATTCCTCCTCCACCTCCTCTACCAGCTGGTCCTGTGGCTATTGTACCTTTTAATCCTCAATCCTCTCCTCCTCCCCTTCCGCCCTCTGGGCCTGTGTGCACTATAGACCAGAAATTTCCCCCTCCGCCACCGCCTTTACCCACAACCCCCCATCAACAAACATCCATGAGACCTCCTTACATCAATTCCTCCCCTGAATTTCCACCACCTCCACCTCCAGAAGTGTTGACTGACCCTGTCTTGTCAAGCCTCAATAGTTCTTTCAGCCCTCCACCACCTCCTCCACCACTGCCTGCTTATTCTCCACCCCAAAATCAACACCTACCCAGCTTGACACCACCTACACCTTCCTCTGCTTGCTTAAAGGAAATTAAAGGTGGCTTAAAACCAGTGAACCTAGAAAGAAAGCCAATGTCGCCTCACTCTGAGGAGCTTAGTAAGATTGGCATGCCTCTCGTCACCCCTTTGGCCCTGCAGAGTGTGCAGCTTCGGCCAGCAAAACGGCCAGAAAACAACGGAGTTAAGCAGTTAGCCAGACCCCAAACACCAGAGAAGCCTCAAAAACCAGGGCACCCCACAGTTCCTCAGGGCATCCCTTGCATACCTCCAAATTTAAGGCCATCATCTCCAGAGAAAAAACTCTCCATTCAGCATAGCCGGAATAGCCATGTTGAAGCAAAACCAAACTGTGTAATATCACATTCTGAACAGACATGCTTTACAAATGGTTCCATAGATCTTGGTGACATTAAGGCCACAGCTGAAGTGGATGGTCTTGAGACTGCCCTCGCATCACCTGTGGAAACGCCTCAAAACTCTACACCCAAGAAGAAGCCTCCTCTGATTTCCAAAAAGCCCAAGTTTTCTCTAACCTTTTCCTCGGTGGATCATGTCAGTGATTTGCCGAGTGCTCAGAATTATGATAAAATCTCTACGACTACAGCTGAAGATCTGGACCCCACACCTGTGCCAGAACAGGAAGAAAAGGCAACTGAGAAAGATGGCATTGACATTTCTACACCTCCTGAGGAGATAAGAGACATTTCTCCCACAAATGGTGAAGCTCAGGAGTTCTCCCAGACTCCCGGTACCATTACTCCTGATGCAGACAAGGGCACCTCTGAAGCAGAGGATGAAGAAAGAGATGATGAAGATGTAACCAGCAGCACAGGATCTATTGGCTCTAAAGATGATGAAAGTGGTGAGTTAGATTTTCCTAATTTTACTCTGTGGGGTTAGAGATCATTAATAAAACTGGATGACATAAAATCATACAATTTTAAATACTCCGGCCTTTTTAAAGAGTCAGAGACACTATTGGATGACATTGTGATCTCAAACTCTAAATTACATAAAGAGAGATGATAGGAACAAGGGGTGCACGTTAGGAGCTTGTGTTAAAACAGCGTTGTAAAGAAAAAGAGAACTTGTGTGTAAGTGCATTTGTCCATTTAAAGCAAGAGATGGCTGATTTTGCTTAAGTAAATCAGGGCTTAGAATGGGACATCCCTTTGGATTCAGTACTTTTACTTCTCTCTGTCTTTTCACAAAACTATTACTATATTCATTCAGCCACCCCTCCTCTCTCACCATCTGCCCCTTTGACATTTGATTCTTCTATTCCTCTGTTTCCTTTTATTGTTCATTCATCGTTCATTTATCCGTTCTCTCACTAGATGTTTTGCATGCATGTTACATGACATGGCAAATGTAAATGAATAATAATATTGATAAATTATTTGATATTTAATGAATATTAAGAGTAGCTATACACAGACATCTCTTATATATGATAATCAAAGCAGTGGCTGTTTAATGAAGGTGTGCAGCTTACATATCAAGACTTTTATAGATTTTCTCTCTTATATTTTTAAGATCATTACAGCTAAAGAGAACATATGCATCTCTTTCAACATCATCGTTGTCACAGGCACCACACTCACACTTCTAGCCAGAGTCAGGATAGAACGGGACAGCATTCCCTAGGGAAAGCTTTTAAACGGGATGGGGTGGGGGGGGGGGTGGAGCTGACAGTGGGTATAGGAGGAGAGAAGTGAGGGAGGGGAAGGGAAGAGAGCGCGTAACGTGAGATCACCCTCAGCAGCTCAGGCAAGTGCAGATGTGAGATGAGAAGAGAGCAGAACAACTGAACTCTGGGAAGGTGGATACGACCATAACAATGTAAGAGAATATTAAACATACAGATTTTTACCGTCCTTCATACACGATTGAAGAGTGTGATGCATATGTGTGTGTCCTTGGATTTATTGACGGCTATGTGATGTGTCTTGGTACTTGAATGAAATGTAGGATTTTGATTGACTGTTTTTAAATCTTGTGTTTTCTTGTATTTTGCATAATCCGTGTTCAAGCTCTCTAGTGTTTTGAATCTGTCTAGAAGGTTTTCCTTTCCATTCTTTGAATGTTTTTGTTAGACAAGTTTGTCCAAACATGTCTATGCATTTTGACGTAACAGTATCAAGTTCTAGAATGCAAGGCATGTATTTATGAGCAAGATAGTATCAGTCTGACAGCTGAGTTTGTTACTATCAGAGCACATTTACATTACATTCATGCATTTGGTAGATGTTTTTATGCATTTTAAATGCATTTTGATTTTGACCTTGATGTTGGAAGCAATACAATAATAACACTTATTATAACAACTCTCTCTCTCTCTCTCTCTCTCTCTATATATATACATATATATATATATATATATACACAAATACAGTATATACTGTATATATAGATATAGATATGTACATAAATATGTATTTAAATATATTATTATATGAGTTTAATATATGAATGTTCTACCAGGTGAGGTGTTCGAGTCCAGCACGTTGGACGTCACTCAGTCTCCCACCATCAGCAGTGACAGCCGTGGGGACATGGTGACCCCCACACGGCCCCGCACCACAGAGGACCTCTTTGCTGCCATTCACAGGTAAATTCCCACAATACTTTGCTGTGATCCTTTTTCCAGTCTGGTCTACTTCCTTTCCACTCCATCCCTCCCTCGTCCCGTAAACCGCATTCATAATTTTAAAGCAGGCTGTCCTATCCAATCTCAGATACATTCATCAAAGATGAAGCGTGGAAGGAAAGCAGCCTGTAAAGAGTATGGCTTCTGTGGTCTCTGTCTGTCAGATTAAAAAATTGCCCCAGGCTAAAGTATTACCCCACTGGATGCATATATATATATATATATATATATATATATATAGTTTGCCTGTACTGAAGAAACATGCACTCTCTTCTAATTCCATCATAAAACACTCAAAGCTTTACTGCAGTCCTTCACATGAAAATGCAGCTCTGATGCATACAGAATGGCGCATTATTTAAAATTCATTATGTTGTTGTGTTTTAGTTCACACAGCCGTATTACGTATGCAGGCTTGCCATAGTCACGTGTAATGGGCAGGTTTTTGAAGTTCTTCAGCACGTCACACAATTTCATTCGAGAGGATTTGGTTTCCTCCGCTACAGTGTGTGTGTGTGCGCGGCTTTGCTCTTCCTTCTGCTCGGGACCGGTGCAATCTCACACAGATATTAGAGCAAAAGATATCCTTGAAATGGAAGACCAGTTTAGATGTAGTGTGACAGAGCACCAGATGCTATGTGCTCTGTAAATCCTGCGGTTTGCCCGCTGCCACTCTCAAAGCACTGAGCTTTAGATGAATCAAATAATAAAGCTGAAGCGAAAGATAGATTACAACCACAGTGTTATAGCATTCATCTCAAGATTTGACCTACTGTGTTTTACAAGGACTTGACACTGCAAAAAATTGGTATTTATTCAACAAGATAAGCATAAATTTTGGTTAAAAAATTTAATCCCGTTACAGTTGTAATCTTAAAACACAGTGAAAAAATTATATATATATATATATATATATATATATGAATGTTTTTATATTGATCTTGTTTAAAGGATTTGTTTAGGATTTTTAGGTATTGTTTTTTAGATAATGTATATCTGACACTTTCAAATCTTGCTTCCACTTATATCCCTTGTAATTTTCCCCACTATCTGTCATATCTGTTGTTCTCTTCGTCCTCGGTCTTCCCTGATCTCTTCCATCCTCCTTTTCCTTCTCTTTCGTTCAGCCTGGACCAGTTGAACATGAACACCCCCCAACATATGAGGTGCGGTCTGGCAAGTAATTAGCCGATGGCTGTTCGTCTCGTGATGATGCTAGGGTGGGATTAGCTCTATAATCTCCCAGCGCATCTCAGACTTGGGATGAATTTCTGCTCCATCCCGCAGATAATCCCACGCTCCCTAATCTGCAGCAGTTATGCCATGCTAATGAATTTGATTTGATCCCGGGCACACATGCTAGCTTTCATTGACCCAAGGTCCCCCTACTGGTTGGGTGAATGAACAGCCTTCTGGGTTAAAAACGATGTTGGGCATTCTGCCCAGTTTGCTTTGTTGATTAAGCTTCCATTATGTGTGCACTTCCATAAAGTTGCAACGCTTGCAGTATTCCTCTTTGGTTTGGCTTTTAAAGCACTGAATTTGTATTAAACAAACCCCCCCACACACTCCCGCTATTTATATCCCGCATTAAGTTATTCCTGCTTTTCCAATTTTGCAGTGAAGTTTTGGTTTGCTGGGGGCTAGCTGAGTTTAATGAGAAAGTGGAACAGAAATCAATGAAGGGGATAGGCTCATCAAGACTGAAAAAATTAATCACAAAAATTGACTCAAATCTTATTCAAGTCATTCAGCTTCAGGAGTAGTTAGATTAGTTGTTAACTGAAGTGAAGCAATTTCATTAAGTGGCAGTTCTGTCAATAGTTTTCTTTAAATAATAGTTTCATACACAAAAAACATCAAACAACTTTTTTTGTTTGTACTAAATGAACTGATGTTCTACTGCCTACTGCTAACTAATATAAGCTTTAGCTAATATTTAAAAAATATTTTTTTACTTTTGGTTTAGGAATGCACAATTTTAAAATTCTCAATTTGAAAATAATCGATAAAAAGAGATTATATTAAAATTCTAGCTATACTATCAAAACATTAAAAACAAACTAATTGTTTTAAATGCTGAAGTGAATGTAGGCATCTGTATTACTACAGATTTGCTAAAAATTACATTTAACAGATTTATTAATTTATATTTTTAAAGATGAACTAAGTGTTGACTGATATTGAGATATTGTGCATCCCTTCTTTGGCTTTCATTGCTCAGTTACACTTTATTTTAAGGTGTCCTTGTTACAGTGTAATTATACATTTAAGTACTGAGTAATATCAATTAACTACATGTACTTACTATATGGTTAGGATTAGGGTTTGGTTTAGGGTTACTTACATGTAATTATGCATAATTGTCATTATAATAGTAAGTACATGTAACAAGAGACACCTTAAAATAAAGTGTTACCCATTTCTCTTTTGACGAACCAACTTACCTGACATTACTTCATCTTTGTCTTCAGGTCGAAGCGGAAGGTCCTGGGCCGCAAGGAATCTGAAGAGGACCGCTCACGAGGTCCTTTATCCCCACCGGCCACCCCTACAGGAACGGCCCCCGGCTTGACATCCCCTCTGTCTCGGCAAACGGGCTCCATCCAGCGCAGCCTGCGCAAATCCGCAACAAGCAGCGACACCTTCAAGGCCCTCCTGCTGAAGAAAGGCAGTCGCTCCGAGACCAGCTTCCGCATGTCTGCTGCAGAGATGCTGCGCAGCACTGACCCACGCTTTCAGAGAACTCGCTCTCTCGACTCCTCATTCGATCCAGCGTCTCCAACGGGCGAGAGCCCCTGCTCTTCACCAGGCCGAAACAAGAGGATGCCCGAGGACTGGGCGCGTAACGAGGGAATGTTCTCAACGTCCCCGTCATTAATCGGTCCAAAGTACGGCCGATCTCGCACACCGCCCTCCGCCGCCAGCAGCAAGTACAACGCCCGCAGCCGGATCCTCAGCAGCCCCATGACTGTTATTTGCGAGAGGGATGGGGAGCTCACCGACTGTGAAGACCCATGCCCTGTTCCTCCATCAAACACGCCCCTTCCCATCTCTCAGGACTCCAACAGCACTTTATGTGAGCAGAGCAGCAGTTAGGATACCAAAAGGCTCAGTGACAAAGGCAGAACGTCTTCTCGGCATCAGAGATTGACTGAGGGCAAAAGACCACGAGAGGCTGAACTCTAGAAGGTCTTGCCGCCCGCTATTCCAGGCGGAGCCATCTGATGTTGTAGTGTGGGCTAAGACTTGTGGATCTATGGTAGATCAAGCAGTCAGCTCAAGCAGTAGACGAGATACTGCTCTATCTGTAGCTCTTCAGAAAAAAAGTAACCAATCTAATCCAATCTGACCTTTTTGGAGAGAACTCCGCTTTCAGTGGCAATACTAGACTCATCTTTCCAAAGCTTAGCAATTACTTCTCTTATGTTGTTCAGCTTTTTATTTCCATTCTTAAGCAGTAACAGTCAGATTTGTGTGGGGTTTTTCTTTTGGTGAAGCAGTTATTGAAAGTTGTAATGAAGGAATTACTATGTGACTGCTTGTTTTGGCTGTAGTAGTTCAAGTTGATGGATATTTTGTGGTGCGTCAAATCTCAAACTTCAGCGAGGCAGCTCTGTCAGCGCCTTACCGCTTGAGTACGCCGGTCTTCAAAGACCAGGATAAATAGCACACCGACCGATTCCTACAAGAGGGTATCTTTCCATACTGTTCGGACCAATGGAAGTGTCTGGAATGGAAAAGAAATTGGGATTGGAGTAACGGAGGTTTGTTTGTTTTTGGTGTGTAGGGTTGCACTGTGTTCATTGTCGTCTTTTATTTGTCATTTAAAAAGCATTGTGTCTGTATTGGTTATTTTAAAAAGTTAATTCTGACATCTTACTTGAAACAAATGACCGGTTTACTTGTAATAGTTTTGGTTACCAAAGAGCCGAACGAGACACTCTTAACTTTCTGAAATGTGAGTTCTGTTCTGTTAACATCTAACGAAAGTAACCGCTTAATTACTGATCCTTCTGTTTACCCGTCAAGCGTTTTCTTTTCTTGTGCAGTTTTATAATGTTTTTTATGTATATACCTACAGAAATGTTAAGTAACACCTGATCTTATTTTCAAAGAATTTGTACATTTTAGAAACCTTTGCTAGGAGTGGCTTCCTTTTGTAGAGTATTTATTTTAGAATAGCCAGAATGTGGTTTGATATACTGTATCTGGAGGTGAGCTTTTTGAGAGGGAGGTGAAAGAGGTGTGATTAGACGGGACCTCCTACAGATTTGTGGTCTTTCAATTCAGATTCACTTCTATTTTGTTCCTTCACCCATTCTACTGATGGAAACGCGGATCAGAAAAAGAACGATGGTAAAGAGGAAGCAAGCTGCTAACCCTCTAGAGTATGTCTCTGTAATAAAACATGGTGATATTTAAAAATTGCCCATCTGTCTTGTCTCTGTCTTTGATTCACTGCCACCTGTCAGCCGCCAGCCCAAACCACAATCTCATTAGCACCGTCGCCATAACACCCACAGCCGTACATCAACTCCAGAGGCTTTGCAGGGTCATCAACCCCACTTTCTGTCTTACTGACCGTCATTTAAAGCTTGATACAGTGACCTGGACCAATCTAATTCTTAGAGGTTCTATCACGACAGAGGTCATGAATCCTTGTTTATTATTCGGCTGCAACAGAGAGATAAAGTAAGCTCCTTGTTTCTCCACATGCACGTCATCTTTTGTGCTGAGCTTGTGAACATGATATTCAAGCAAACGTTACCTCAAAAATAAACCTGATGACGGTGCAGAGTGTGTGTTTGGCCTTTCTCTAGCACCTGAGGTTATGTCCTTTATCAGATAAAGTGCTTTTTTCTCTATCTAGATCTGTTAGTATTTTTAAAAGAGTGGAAAAAACATCCAAACCATGTCTTTACTTTCCCTAATACATGTTGAAATACACAAACAATAATGGTTTATTATATTTTAGAGTTGTCGGGACGGGTTTTGTAACAACTTGCTTGTCATCCACATGAGTTGAGTCACGTACAAAGAAAAGTAGCATGGACCTAAAAATTTGTGATCATTAATGACAAAAAAAATAAAAAATAGACCATGGAGCTTTTAAAGTGGCAGACCTTTGGAAAATTACATAATGCTACTCATTCATGCCAGAAGAGCCAAACAAAAACAACCTTCTTTCACAAGATGCGTCAGTTTTATTTTTGTAACCACTAGATGGCCACGTTTAAAAAAAGTGTACAGGTTATTTTAAGACCAAAATGACAAAATACAAGTTAAGTTAATACGATGTTATTGTTCAGATGACATTATACATATTTCACAACATTTAAAAAAGTTAAATTCAGTCAAGTCATGCAGTACTTGATCTTAAGTGTTTTGAGACATTATTAGTGACACTGCAAACAGTGAGATTTAGGCAACGTACCAGTCTGATTAGACGTTATTTCAACATTCTTTTTGTATAACTTCACAGTTAACTGTCAGTACCTAAAAATTTTTTCTGTAAAATATTAGTCAGATATACAATTATTACAGTGTTAANATTATTTCAACATTCTTTTTGTATAATTTCACAGTTAACTGTCAGTACCTAAAAAAAAAACGTTGCTGTAAAATATTAGTCAGATATACAATTATTACAGTGTTAAATTCTTATATAAAAACATTCAGGCACTTGCGGTATGTAGTAAACAAAGAATCTGCACAATAACTATTGTTAAGTTCAAACAAATAAATTGACCTCCTCCTTCATTCACATCATAACGCATGACCATTTGATCGTTAGGAGTTTTATTCCTCATCTTTGATCAGCCACACCTCATTCCTGCGGTTGGTCAGTTTGAAGGGGCTGTCATATCCTGCTCTGTAGAACGGAGCCTCCTTGAATTTCATCCCATCCCGCTTTAGGCTATCTATCAGTTTCAGAAGCTCAGCACGGCTGCTCTCGCTGTTAGCAAAGCCTCCATAAGTCCTGCAAAAAAACAAAGCCAAGCTAACATGAAGCTATGACAACAATATTATTTTAAACTAGAGAATGTAGTTTTTCCAAGATACTTGATAAAAACTCAAAATAGTTCAAAACAGCACCATTACTTTTTAGTCATTTTTTAAAACCAAATTTAATGTATCCTTGCTTAAAGGAACACTCCACTTTTTTTGGAAATAGGNTTATCCTTGCTTAAAGGAACACTCCACTTTTGTTGAAAATAGGCTCATTCT
>SCHK01041854.1:0-13444 GCA_004124795.1 Poropuntius huangchuchieni
GCTGAAGAACCAGTGAAGAACCACTGAAGAACCACTAAAGCGCCACCGAAGCACCAAAAGTGGTTCCGCTATGATTACGAGCCAAAGAACCACTTTTGGTGCTATATAGCACCTTTTCTTTTTTTAGAATGCACCTTAACCACTCCCAAGAACCGCTGAAGAACCTTTTTTTTTTTTTTTTTAGAGTGTACTGATAGTACTAACTGGAAAGAAATAAGAACTAAAATTTTATTTAACTGAAATAAAAATAAATTAAATAATAGATATGACAAAAGCATAACAAATGCTTTATTGTAGTAATAACATTACTACAATAACTAAAACAAACAAAATAAAATAAAAACTAAAAATGAATAAAAATAAAATAAGTTAATAAAAAGTGCTTAAATTAATGCAAAAACAGCACTGATTCTTAGCAGATAATGCAATCACAAGATGCACTTTGAAAAGCTTGGTGAAAGAAAAATATAATATCACAGATTTATTTCATTTAGTGTTATTATGTATTATATTATATATTATGTAATGTCTGGGTTGGGTAAATGACCAATTAAAGGAGCATGTCACTCAAAAATGACAATCTTGTCAGTATTTATAATTTCTCAGACTTTCTTCTTAGCAACATAAAATAAGATATTTTGAGAAATGTATTTGTGTTATTTGTCCATACATCAAAAGTATCTTTTTTGTGTGTGTTTCGAAGAAGTAAGATTGATGATTAGTAAAATAGTAAACAAAAAAAAAAAACTCTTTTGAATTCAGCTGGAATTGAATTGGCCACACCTACTACAAGATGTTGAATTTGTATTGCAATGACAGGAAGAGAAAATTACTCATGATTGCTTTTATCAGACTTAAAGAGCAATAGAAACATGCAATGTTTGAGTCATTTGCAAATGCAAATCTAAATGTCTAATCTGAATATAAACGGTTTTCCTCATGCCGTTTCATCAAGGCCTCTGCAATTAGCTGGAGACGATAATGACTTGGATCGATTGTTGTGCTATTTCATCAGGTCAAGTTAGCCATATTTACCACAGGCAGCCATCTGTTATGCTCTAGCGTGTACAGAAAGGATGACTAGCCATGTGGCTGCGTTCAGAGCATATCACGGACTGCTCACTGGCCGCTCGCACGCAGACAGACAGCTGGGAGCACAGATGCACATTTGGAGCAGAAATGTCTGGGAAAATACAAGAGCTTTCTGACTGACACTTAGCGCTTGTCAGTTGCTATTGAGGTTTTCCACCAGGGCTACAGTTTCATAAGGGTTTTAATTAATTTTAAGTCAGTGCTTTGAGAGCTTATGGGTGGAAATAAACTGATATATGCACAGCCAATATAAGACCCCTGGAGACGCCTAGACAAAGTTAATGATTAATAGACTGGAGCTTAAAGGAATCCAAAAAACATTTACTCGCCATCACATTATTTCTCTCTTCTGTGCAATAAAAATGTAGATCTTAGGCAGAATATCTGAGCTGCTCTTTTCCATATACCGAAAATGAGGTGTAAAGTATCATAATTGTTCCTATTTTTAAAACTTAGAGCTAAAAATGTGTTTTGTTTTGTTTTTCCTTTAGAATCATCTTCATTTAGCTCTGACACATAGTACCTGTCTGGCATGATCTCGCAACTTTCTCCCACGCTCTTTTGTTTTTCTGTTTTCTCAGTTTTTCTGGTGTGTACGTGTGTAGTCTAAGTCAGACATTTGCTGTTAGAAGGAGGTTTTTTTCTCTGTAACACAAAACACGCACACACTTGGCATTGCGCTTTAAGTTAAAGGAGCATAAGAATGGAGGTGGCTGTGCCACCTCAAGCAAAATGGCTTTTTGTTTGTTTTATTTTTCTTCCAGGCATGCAAACATCAGCAGATAGAGCCATCCATACGGAGAGGCCTTTATATGGTCTTACAGATGAGTTTAGTGTCACATTCTTGAGCTGTAAGAGAAAAAAAAGAGCAGATATGCAGATAGACATTGCTACAGAGAACTTGAACAGTCATGATTAGGTGGTGACTGGTGTATTACTTTTATTTAGCAAGGATTAATTAAATTCATCAGAAGGAACCATATAGACTTGTACACTGTTACAAAAAATGTATTAAATAAATGTTCTTTTGAACTTTCTAATCATTAAATATTCTGTCCTTTTAAACATTGATAAAACAATGTGAATATGAATATTATCATGTGACACTGAAAAATGGATCATTGGCTTTAAATAGAAAAATAGCCTAATTCAAAATAGTACTGTTTTTTTACTGTATTTTTCATCAAATAAAGCAAATTGATAAGTTTATTATCAGTACGAAAAGTTACGTAACACTTACGTCAACAAAGGCGTAAGACATTATAAATATAATAGGACAAGCCATTGTAAAATACCCAATATTGACACACCAACGACATTTCATTACATTTCCCAGAAGCCTTATGCTGATGCCCTTATCATGGCTGCCACAGAGGTTTACTCATCGTTTCAATGGAGCCAGAGCAGCCTCAGAGGAAAGGCACGTACATCCTGAAAAAAACATACACAGGCCCCCGGTGCCAAACACAACCTGCAATATTGATTTGTGAGACCAGCTCCTAACAGACACTAGTGGACCGAGCTGGGTTTTGAGGAGCAGACAGGTGTGTATTATTTACTGTGGCCCAAGGAAGACCAGACCTCACTCTGAATCTGTAAACAATTGTTCAGGCCAGGTCAGAGGCAATGAAGAACCGAGAGAAAAAAAGACTCTAAAATGGGGCAGAAGCCAATGTTGTTAGATGGGAAAGGAATAGGCAGACGTGCCAGTGAACTATCTGAGATCATATCGAGAGTAAATTAATCACCCAGTAAATGAGAGTTAAGCTCTTCTTTGTGCCCGGGTGTAATTTCACATAAAGCAAAGGACGACTGCATGACCTTACAGCAGATGAATTCACACTGGATTCACTGGTTTGATTTAAAGGATTAGTTCGCCAAAAATGAAAGTGATGAATCATTTGCTCACCCTTGTGTTTCTTTCTTCTGTGGAACACAATGTGCTTTTCCATAAAGATCTAGTAGAAAAGTTGGTCTTTGCACCAACTGTGTTTCATCTAAGACCTCATATCGCTCACATAATTCAGAATCCTTCTTATTATGCAAAGTATAAACAGAGAGAGCTCTTTATGATGATGGTTACTATGGATTTAATACTGAATTATACCTGTCATTTGAGACCTATACTGTCATCAGTCTTTTTTCTCACTCCCAGTGTGATTCCCCAGGAACTTGTCTTTCTCCCACTGAACGGTTAATGTGTTGCCAGGCATCCGTTACAGCTTAAAGAGATGCATCCATGCCGACAAATTGAGCAGTAAATTGGTGGATATGAGGTTCAATTAACAGCAACAAGTCATGTGAAGAGAGTGACAGCATCCTAGAGAGAGCGCGAGTGTGTTTGTCACCATCACTCACTTTAGGTTTAGGTCTGAAGAGTGAAAGTCAATCTTAACTTCAAAACATTCAGCTCCATTTTTGATGGCATTTTGGGTTGTATTTTATTTATTTTTCTAAGTGTTCTTCTGTGATAAACAGTTATATACTGATGCTCATAGCATCAGTTAGTAGTAATAGTAGATGTTGGGAAGCTCTTAAGGGGATAGTTCACACTAAAATAAAAATGATTTCATCATTTACTCACCTTCATGTCATTCCAACCCTGTATGACTTATTTTTGTCTGTGAAACAGAAAATAAGTTTTGTTTTTATCCATACAATAAAGTAGTTTGGGCCTCAAAATATCTTCTTTTGCATTACCCAACTGTTCAGGTTTGGTGGAAATGGAGGGTGAGTAAATGATGAACTATCCCTTTAAGGGGATCTTTTATGGTATGGAGGGGAACAGCATTGTTCCATTTCCACTCATGACTCCATTGCATGATTCAGTGTTGTAGGTCACATCAGAGGACAAATAAGACAGTGTGTTTTGGGTGGGGGTGATGCCCCCTCTCCCCTATTGCGCCCTCCACACTGTGTCGTTAATGAATTTGGCCCCCCACCCCCAAGGCCTCCACAGGTCTCCAGGTCTCCAGGTCTCACCTGATTGAGAGGAGCACGTAGGTCTCGCTCCTCCCTCACGCCGAGCACATTACCAAGCCCATCTGGTGCCCTGCGCCCCATGCCAAGTACAGCCCAGTCCGTCAGGACAAGGTCATGTGTTGGCATATGTTCTGGCACACCGTTTCCCTCCCCAAAGGCCCAATACCTGAGATCAGAACAGTGTGCTGTGGTGCCAACTAGAGGCGTCACTAGATGTAAATGGACCAGAGAAAGAGAGGGTTCACTGGTAAATATATCATAAAAGAATCAAAAATAACTAGAGGTATTTGTCTGAGAAAACTGTTTTTGGTTGCATCATACTTGTATACTATAATTTTGGAATAGAGCATGTCTTGAGTAGAAGTTATTTCGGATTTTTATGTTATATTTTCTCATATAAAATAATATCTAGACCTTAAATCAGGATTTCTCATCCTTTTTGTCTTCTAACAAGATACACCTTGAGGTTGATAGGTCTTTTTTTTGTTAGAAGTTTCTTATGGCTACCAAAGCGGCATTTATTTTGATTAAAAATAGAGTAAAAATGGTAACATTGTGAAATATTATTACAATTCACAATAACTGTTTTCTATTTTATTATATTTTAAAAAAGCAGTTTATTTCTGTGATGGCAAAATAGAATTTTCATCAGTCATTACTCCAGTCTTCAATGTCAAGTGATTCTTCAGAAATCAGACAACATTTGTGCTGCTTAATATTTCCTTTTTAACGGTATTATTTGATGAATAAAAGGTTCAAAATAACAGCATTTATTTGAAAAAATAAATCTCTTGTAACATTATAAATCGCTTTACTGTCACTTCTGATCAATTTAATGCAGCCCTGCCAAGTTAAAGTATTCTGCTAATATTATGTATAATGATATTTTTTTTATTTTATAATTATTAGATAATTAAATATATTTATAGTATTTTTTCATTATTTTTTATTTCTTATATCATGTAAGATTTTTTTTTTCTTCTGGTTTTAAAGGGGGGCATCAACCTCCAGAAATTAAGATCGACTGCATTAAATAATTATTCTGACAAGTAGTTGTTATCATATCTATGGACTGTGTATGGTTGCCATGAAATGAAGGTAATCCTATACCAGCTGTTTTGTAAAAGCTTCATTTCTCTCTTTCATTTCTGTCTTATGCAATGAGATTTTTTGAGCTATTGGAACGTTGCATACAGTATGCATGCAAGCCAAAAATCATTTAATCAAGATGAGTATAATCTGGGAACACTTACAACTCACCACTTATATCATTAGATAGACATTGTGATGACAAGGCTGTTGTATAATTTTCTTTATTATGTTATTTTCACCGGCATCTAAGCTTCAAACACTGGATGTACAAATATACAGTTCAATTCAAGTTTATTTCTATAGTGCTTTTCACAATGCAAATCGTTGGAAAGCAGCTTTACAGAAAATTTAGGTTTCTATTTAGTAATAGCTTATCAGTGGGGACTATCCATATCCACTAGTTGATGTCCATATGGCAGAAATGTCATGTTAGTCTCAGCCTCAGTCATCACGCCCACGGAACACTGGCTAAACGTCTGATGCATATGACATACAAAAATGGAAACACTTCAGGAGTTTCAAAGTCGTCGTCAGATTGGTTGAATTATACAAGATTTCCGGGAGACATGTGTGTCGCGTTCTTTAACGCTCCGCCTGGAAACAAAGATGCCATGACGCCAAACTCCCTCACGAAAGATGAAAGGCGTCATGTTTACAACTGTGACGACGAGCGCTTATCAGGATCAACTAAATGCTGGATTTTCAAAAGTATGTGAAATATTTACATTTCGCGGCATAGAATCTTTAAATTACGTCCAAGAGTTTTACACAATGGTCTGTTATTGTGGGGACATTTCCATGCCGCGAAACGGGCCGCTGAACAAAACAAATTGTGATTGGTTGTTTGACATGTTGGTCAAACGGCCTCATGGGCGGGCTTTGGCCAATGAAAGCTGCCATGACTCCAGACCTTCAGCCGTCAGTCTGAATGTCTGGCTACGCGAGACTAATGCCATGTAATCAAACAAACGGTGAACACTATTAACACCAATGATTATATGTTGCGTTCAAACTTATAGCAAATTTGGTAGTTTTGTATGTTGTCTGAGGGTTGGCATCATCTGAGGTCTTCTGAGGGGTTGGCATCATCTCTTCTCAGGTGTTCGGTCATCTCAGGTCTTTGTAAGAGTTGGATCCAGAGTGAAGCTTGTGTAATTCCTAGTTACCACGAGAGAAGGTAAGAGAGAAAATTAGTGCAGCTGCTGTTACAACTAAGCAAAAATAATGTGTTCAACCCAAGCAAAAGAATGAAAATGTGCAGCTGCATTTTGGACTACCTGTAGCTTGTTTAATGAAGATGCAGGACAACCACATAGCAGTGCATTACAATAGTCCAGTCTAGAGATCATGAGTGCATCAGAAACAGGTAGCATGTTCTGTAATTTGGCAATGTTTCTAAGATGCTGTTTTTGTAACATGGGAAATATGATTTTCAAAAGACAAGTTGCTGTCTAATATAACATCCAAATTTTTGACTGTAGAGGACGTAACAGTACAACCATCTAGATGCAAATTGTTTTGTTTTTTTTGCTCCAATAAGTAATATCTAATATAGAGTGCCTAGGAGTAATAAGTAATATAGAGGGCCTAGGACAGATCCTTGTGGCACTCCATACTTTACTGGATTTATTTGAGATGATTTCCTGTTTAAATAGACAAAGTGATAGTGATCGGAATGATAGGATCTAAACCATCTTAAAGTCTGCCCTTGAATACCTGTATATTACAGCTCCTTTTCATGCTTTCATGCTTAACGGAAAGAGTCTGAACTTTGAAAGTTGTTTTTGTGACTTTTTGTTAAAGCAAGCAGAACAGAACATAGCGTAACTTGGCATAGCTCAGCACTATATGTATAGTGACTCCAGAGGCCTGGCTGTAATGGATTAGCTATAAATAGGAATGACAGGTTAATGTTAATTCCATGATTTACAAAGCAGGTGTCAGTGATATGTTGAAGGATGTGATCAGGGTCCTGCCTCTCCTGCCTGATTCTTTTTCTGTCAGCGTCCAGCTTGGTTTCGCTGTGGCCCGGTTGTCCTTCTCCTGTCTAAGTTCCCTATTGGTATTCTGTCACTCTGAGCGCTGCTGAATGGCTAGTGAAGTGTGACGGACAGAAGCCAGGCTCTCACACACAAGGGCACACTCACACACACACACACACACTTCCAGTTACCTCTCTTTTTTTGGTCACTTTCCCTCCATTTTATTGAATTTGAATGCTAGGTAGTGAAATAAAACATTATGCCAATAACTAAAAAGCTCTTTCTGTAGTGAACTTATGCCATAAAATTAATATTGATTAACATGGCCTTGTTTCTTTGCTTAATACATGCTCTTGGCAATTGTGTATGTTTCTTAGTGTGTGCCTGTGTCTGTGTGTCCTTTTGTGTAAAGAAAATGAGGAGAATTTAGAAAGAAACCACCAACTTTCTGTACGCAAACTTGGAAACAGACCATTGATTTTTACTAAAGTATCCCCAATCCTGCCGTAAGCTGCGCAATGAAAGCACTGAATTATAAAGAATAGCACAGAATTATAAAGGCTTAAAGATGATGTAAGACATTTCAGTTGTTTTGCTAACTTCCTCTAGAATTAAACCACCCGTTACAATGTTGAGCATTTATTCACAGGCGCAGAGTATTGAAAAGCAAGGCATGATTGACATGAATAAAATGGCAGTGTAAGGATGATGGCAAATGGATTTTGAATGAAACATTCAAAGAAAAATGTACACACTGTATACTACCATTCATTTTTTTTAAATAAATTAATACTTCTATTCAGTAAGAACATATTAAAATTGATCAAAAGTAAAGCAGGGATCATTTGTAGATAGATTTTATGCAAGTATAAAAAAACAATAAGTGTATCATGATATCCTTAATTTTCTGCCTTGTAACCATTAGGCACCTTTAAGCAACCCTGATTTTATTCTGACTAGTCATTAACACCACAATGTGGCTATTTAATGCAGCACAGCTTGCAGAGACAGAGAGGCACATGCTGTAAGACTTGCTGAATATTTTTTTAATAGATAGCATTCTTATGTTTCTACCTTTAATTTCTCTCTTGTGTATTATCTCTACAGTACGTTCCTCATTTCTTTGTTGCTGTGCTCCTCTCTCTCTCTCACCACCTGTCATTGTTTGATACACCCCGTCCTCCTCCTCTCTGTGATTGCACTGGTAGTCTTCAGTGGCATGTTTACACAAACTACTTAAACAGGCCTCTCTTTTGTCAGCCATGTTGTGCTGCTCAGCTTTTAATTAGCCCTTTGTCTGTGCAGCATGCCGCTCTTTATTATTTTTCCTGTGCTTGCGCTGTGTTCTTTCCAAGCACTGGCTTGAAAATTAGTCACAGAGGGAGTGTATCGCCTGCCTTCTGCAGCCAGCGTGTGTGTGTGTGAGAGAGAGATTCTTTAACCTCTATTAATGCACAGTCCAGGTGCTGGATAATAACATACTTGACAGAGGAAAAAGAAACATCATTTCTAATAAGCATTTCTTATTCCTCTATTCAGCAACTAGTAGAACAAGGGGGACTGATTTTTAAAGTCTTAAATGGTGGCACACAGACAAGGAAGATGTCCCCACTGGAGCTGTCTTTACAACTATTGCACAATTTTTAATATACATTTTTCAAAATGGTTATATACTGAGCATTTGAAGTAGTTCAATGTCATCTATACTGCCAGTTAAATGTTTGGAATAACTGTGTCACGTGATCCTCCAAAAATCATCCTGATATGCTGATTTGGTGCTCAGGGATCATTTCGTTTTCATAGGGAAGATGAAAACACTTGTTCTGCTTAATATTTTTGAAGAAACCATAATACACTACTTCAAATATTAGGGGTAAGTAAGATTTAAAAAAAAAAGAAAAACAGGAAACTAATACTTTCATTGTGGCTATTTTCAACAGTGATAACAACAAGCCATTATTAATAATCGAGTACCAATAATAATTGATAGCAATTAAGCACCATATTAGCATATTAGAATGATTTCTGAAGGATCATGTGACACTGAAGACTGGAGTAATGACTGCTGAAAATTCAGCTTTGCCATCACAGGAATAAATTACTTAGTAAATAAAAATATATATGTAACAGCTATATTCATAAAACAACTATTTTAACTTGTAATAATATTTTTACTGTAATTTTGATCAAATAAATCAAGCATTGGTGAGCATAAGAAACTTCTTTAAAAAAAAGAATAAGTTCTAAAACTTAGATGATTTAAATGATTTTGAAGAAAGTTTTAACTGCTCTTGCACCTACAATGACAGTCAGTGGGGTCCAAAGCAACACTGTACCCTATTGACTTTCACTATATGGAGATCACTGAGACTTTTTTCAAACTGTTTTAGAACAACATCAGGGTGAGTTAATACTGACAGAACTTTAATTTTTTGGCTGAACTATCCCTTTAAATCTAATGATGTTGAGTTTTTGATGGTCAAGATGGTCAATACAATCTTTTCTGACACGACTGCATTTTTAGACAAGGATTTGAATTGCCTGAAACTTTATCTGCAAGGTCAAAGCCCCAATTTCTTCCTAAAAAAACAGCTGGCAATTTAATACTAGTCACTAGTGTGATTGAAGTTATAATCGATAGACAGATCTCCCCTCCAATTTTGTTGATTGTCATAATTTCTTAAAGCGACTGTGGTCTGCTGACAGGTCTGGAATTAATGGAATGGTTCTGTGGCGGTAAAACTGTTCAGAAAGGACATTTAGAATACTGATGATGACACCTGCAAGACTAAGCCTATCACACGGCTCCACGCACTGCGCTACTGAAATAGCAGGGACAGATTATTTGGCTCGGATGAGGAAGAGATGGCTGAGTCTAATCCCAGTCGGATGTCGTTACAGGTATAAGAGAGGATAAAGAGTGTGCATGAGGGTGAAGAGACAGGAGGACTGAATCACTTTCACTGCGGTGGGTCCTCACAGGTCACCTTCCTCACTCTTTACTCAGAGATTATTCACGAGCACACATCCTCCACAGAGACAGGAAACTCACAGACGGCTTTGCGTTTCGAATTCGGAGAAGTTCACATCACAGCAAAATGACAAACACTTAATAAGTGACAAACACAATTTAAATCCGTCTCTGAGGGAATGGAGGACATCATTCAAAAGGTCAAAAGCGAGTTGGGAAGGAAGTTAATGTGATCACAGCAGTTTATGGGGGAAGCAGTATGGGCGTAGATATAGTAATCCAATAATGATGAAACGGGAGGATTTTTTTTATTCCTTTAAAGCTTTCGTTTTGAAACGTGTTTACAAAAATGGAGACAAATCCTTTCTGAGATTCCTTGGGTGAGTGCGGGCATGATCTTTCCATTTCGAGGGTCTTCAACAGGGGCCCATTGGGGGGTCTCTCATGGCACTGCAGGGGAACTGTTAATCTGTTTGATCTTAACCTCATTTTTGGGGGTGAAGATGAAAATATGCATTACAAAAATAAAATATTACATTCAACTGAAGCTAAAGTATAAATTTCCATTGTCCCTCCTGCATTAAAATGTATTAAGTAAAATTAAAATGTAATATATAAGTAGGACTGGGTATCAGTACATATTTCCCAATTCAATGTTAATTTTTGATAACCGTTTTGCATATTATATGAAAGAAAGAATTAGTTACTGCTGCAAATTATATTGGGAACTACCCCTTTAAGATTTATAACAGTAGTTAAGATTGTGTTTAAAAATCTTGCAGGGAATTAACTTTGAAATTACAAAAATATTATATATATTTTTAAAAAATTAACGGCAGGCCCCGAGAAAGTCAGTATTAGAGGTATGTGTTTTTCAGTGTCTCTTTCTGCAGGTTGCTTCCTCATGCCAAGACTGTTGATTAGTATTAACTTCATATTTATTAAACTGTTTTTTGAAAGCAACATAGCAATATTCCACCAATATTTGAAACTACAGTCTTGCTCATGTGATATTGTTTAAATATACACTCCATCACTTTAAAAAATGATCACCTGATATTAACACAGGGGAGTTTTTCTTTGAGTTAATTCAGTGAGCAATTCAATCAGACTTATTTAAAGTAAAACTCCTGAGATCATGACTCTTTTTGAATGATTCATTAAGAGTCAACAGACTATTCTATTTCTCTTTTATGCACTAAAAGAACTGTGTATAGTCCACAAGGACTACTAAAAAGACAGGTTTTCTTGTCATTATATCCCTTATTATCTCACACTGCAAACATCATAATAACATTAAATGCATTATTATGGCACTATATTTATGTTGTAGTATATTAGTTCGTGATTAATTATATTATAGGCCAACAATACAATTATACAAACAAAAGGTTGAAGACACCTACTCTATACTGATACTTCTTCCAGCTTAAGGTAAATCGTGGTCACCCATGTTGAACAGATAATGAAAACTTTGTAAACTCGGTGTCTCTTTGAAAACCTCTTCTAGCCCTTATAAAATCATTAAGATGTAGAATCCTCAAACTGAACATTGTATTTAAAATGGCTGTTTCATAAAGTCACTTATTCTCTGTTCATGGCTCTTCACACGCATGTGAAAATCTCTGTTGCTCTATCAGCACGTCCGCTGCATTAATAGACTGTGTGAGCCATTGATTTCTAATTACACTAAAGTCCACTCTGGGGATAAATATTGTGTGGCGCGGCCATCTTGTGGCTTATTGTAATCAGAGTGAGTATTGATTGGCTGTCCAGGCTGCAGAAGTAATCTGTTTTAAATACACTGGGACTGGAGTGAATGGGCCAAAACGGCCTGTGCTCTGACTGTGGAATGGGTTTGGATTTAGTCCTGCGAGAGACTTGAAACAACGGGAAGGAACCGCAGTGCAATGCTTACTCTCACTGAGCTAGGGAAACACAGTGCAGCTTGTGTTTTTAAATACGTGAGGATATGATATTTATCTTAAGAGGATTTTGTGTGAGAGAAATTAGGCTCTGTTTGTAAACATACATAAGCAGTGTGAAATAAAACCTTATTTGTGATGATTTGGAATAATGTACATAAGATTAAGAATCGACTAAGAATTCTCCAAGAATGAAAATACACAAAAATATTGGGTATAGTAGACCATATTTAAATATGAGCTGTTATACCCAATATTTTGTGTGAAGAAAATCCTCAATAAATATTCAATACATACTGTATAGTGTGTGTGTGTGTGTGGTTTCTGCTTCACTCACATCCAGGAGTCAATGTCAATGGAATCATTTTAATATCCACCAAAATTGGTGCCACCAAATTGTTTTTGATAAAATACATTCTATAGGATTCTATACGACCTTTGTGTGGCTCTGATATGAACATAAATAAGAAATTCTGGGGGCCATGTTCACATTTTCTGAGTAGGCAGTACTTTTCTTCCCAGACTGTAATGTATGGCCCTTGAGAGCACTCCAGCTCTATCTGTCTCCAAGTTTTTGAGAGGCTTCACTGCTAAAACTCTCTCCGTCTCCATGGCCTAAAAGACAAAAAGTGCTTCAATCTTCCCTCTGTCTCTTAACCTTCCTTACTCGTTGCAGAAAAGAAGGCAGCTAAAGAGAAGGAAGGCCTTTGATAGAGGCATGTGATGCTATGCTTTATTTTGCTCCACTAACATTATAATCATAGCTTTTATTGCCTAAGTGATTTGAAATTTTAAAGGTGATCAGATATGCTTTATGTACAAATAAGACTTTTGTACATAAAGCATAAAAAAAGCCATGCCAGTATGACATAATCACTTTTTTGTGGTACAAGCAAGCACTTTCTCTGTCTGCAGGTACAGCTGTGCAGAAGTCAAGATTATTTACCCTGAAATGTACATTTCCCTCCTCTCTACCTCAGCTCTGCAAACGCAAAGATAATTGCATTTTGATAGACGATTAATGTTAATGTAGGCTCATTAATCTTTGAAAAGCTCTTAAGACCACGTCTTTGGTGAGACGTGCGAGGCAACAGAATGGCTGCCAGTCATGGTCATTTGTTCTTGATTGTCACTTCCTTTGTGTTTGTTCATGTTTGCTTCATTTTGTGAATGTGTCTGATTTTTATCAGAATGTGCATAAGTATGTTTATTTAAGTCAGTCATGTCAGTTTATACAGTACATCAAAGAAACAGTAAACAGACTGGAAACGGTCCATGAATGTGTTTTTAAATAAACAAATACATTTTCAAATAAAAATTGTTTTTTTATGACCACTTACACAACAGTTTGGGGTCTGTGAGATTCATATATATATATATATATATATATATATATATAT
>SCHK01041875.1:236-12093 GCA_004124795.1 Poropuntius huangchuchieni
CCACAAAAAAATTAAAAACCACAACTGTTTTGAACATTAATAATAAAAAAGTTATTTCTTAAGCATCAAATCAGATTATTAGAATGATTTCTAAAGGATCATGTGACACTGAAGATTGGAGTAATGATGCTGAAAATTCAGCTTTGAATAAAAGGAAAACAAATAAAACTTCAAAATATCTTCAAGAAAACAGTTATTTAAAACTGTAATCATATTTAACAATGACCTTTTCTACTGTATGTTTGACCAAAAGACACGAAAAACCAAACTTTTTATTGATTATTGAGTTCAATCAATAATTTCATTGCTCCTTCATGATTCCTATCAAAATGTTTATTGTAATTATCCTTACTGTTGTAGCATTTTACATCATAAAAGTATCTTCGGACTATGATAAATGCCACATCAGTAATAAATACACATAAACAACTGTATGATAAGGCAATGGCCTATGCGTAAGTAGCCTTCAGGTGAAAGTGCACACGCTCTCGTGGCAGCTGACACTTCACCCAACAGGAAAGGCTTGTATTTTGAGCTGGAGAGAAAGAACTATGTGCTGATAAGTCACAACCTCCTCAGTACTAACAAATAAATGCTTCTTTTGCAACTGTTTCCACTAAACGTAATCATCAACAGATGATGGGTTTACCATAGCCATAAAAGCTTCTTTTATGAATCTCTTTTAATAAACCACTCGAGAGTGACTTTATAAATGAACATTCCTTAGATTGCTAACAGATAAAGGTCAACATCACCATTGCTGGTGGGCCTGATTCGATGTGGCCCCTTGACAATCCTTAAAACATTCTCTAGAAAACAGGACAGCTGCTGCTGGACCTGTTCTCTGATTTGTTAGACCGGGAGCTGACTGTGAGCTCCGTGACCTCTGACCTCTTGCTGGGGCGCTAATCTGCCAACTGTCGTCAGGAGTCAGAGAACACGATTTATCCTTCAGGTCAAAGACCTTGCACACACAGCAGCAGAGAGGAAGAGAAAAATGTATATATGAAAAGAAAGAAAGAAGGAAAGAAACTTACTTTAGGCCAAAAACTATCATGTTTGACAGAGAATTAAATTTAAGGTTGCAAGCAGGAAGTCCTTGAAACTACAAACAGGAAGAGGACACTGGAATAGACTATATACTGAGGTTATTCTGGTTCATCTGGTGGTGCCCCAGAAAGCCATAATAAACTAACAGACACTTCCTTATCAGTAGCATGTGGTGGAAACTGGATATTACCTACGTCATTTCATAAAATAACTTAATTTTCTTATCAAGTGCAATAAAGTATAAAGAGAATTTCCAAACAAAATATACGCACTTCCTATTGTAGAACGGTGGGAATCTAAATAAGTGTTTATTCTTTAAGAAAATAAGGGACGCTCCAAAATATTTGTACTGTACCATAATTGCAGATAAAAATTCAGTTTTGCATCACATAAATATTGTAAAATAGAAAACCATTATTTTAAACTGTAATCATATTTCACAATATTATTATTATTTTTTTGTATTTTTGTATTTTTGATCAAACTGAATCCAGACTTGATGAGCATAAGAGACTTCTTTAAAAAACATTTAAAATAGTAATGTTTCCAATTTTTTGTATTGTATAAGTAAAAATATACCAAATTTAAAATTAAAGGGATAGTTCACCTAAAAAATGAAAATTTGATGTTCATCAGCTTACCCCCAGGGCATTCAAGATATAGGTGACTTTGTTTCTTCAGTAGAACACAAACAGAGATTTTTAACTCAAACCATTGCAGTCTGTCAGTCATATAATGCTTGGCATTGCAAACTAAATCTATGAGGAAAGAAAAAATATGTACAGACAAATCCAAATTAAACCCTGCGGCTCATGATGACACACTGATATCCTAAGACACAAAACGAGTGGTTTGTGTGAGAAACTGAACAGTATTTATATTGTTTTTTACACTGCAATGTGTCTCTCTGTCAGCAAGCGTCGTCTTCTTCTCCTTGCTTTCAGGCAGACCACAGACATAGAAGTGCATTACCGCCACCTATCTCTCAAATAGACCATTGACACTATGTACAATGTCAGTTGGGAGTGTCAATGAACTGCTTGTTTCGTTTCTTAGGACAACAATGTGTGGTCACGAGCCGCAGGGTTTAATTTGGATTTGTCTGTGCATGTTTTTTTTTCTCATAGATTTAGTTCCCATTGCCATGCATTATATGACTGACAGACTGCAACAGTTTGAGTTAAAAATCTTCGTTTGTGTTCTAATGAAGAAAAAAAGTAATCTACATCTTGGATGCCCTTGGGGTAAGCAGATAAACATCAAATTTTCATTTTTGGGTGAACTATCCCTTTAAATGTTATATAAATAAAAAGGTTAGGAATCATATTTGTTTCAAGTGCTTTTTACTGGGGTGGGGGGCTTCCAACATGAATTTTGCCTAATGCCTCCTAATATCTATCCTGTTTATTATTATGACTTACAAAATACAGTGAAACTGTGAAAGGAGCATTAAATCTGTAGGTTGTGGATGCAAGGTTCAAGCCATGCATAAAAATTATAGATACATAAAAATAATTAACTTTCGAGTGATTTTCATTATTTCACGAATGATTTTATATTCTTAATTTATGTAATGAATGCGTAAAAGTCTAATCAAAAACATTAAATTAAAATAATAATAATAATAAATCATAAGAACAGTATAATAATTTACATTCTGGGTCTATTAAGTGTTTAAAAAACAACAACAACAAAATTTTTTATTTTTTAATAAATAGCCTAGAGCTATTGGTATCAAAGGTAGCCTACTGATGAATATAATTAATCATTAATTATATAATAAATTATATTTAATTGATTATATATTAATGACATTTTGAAAATAAGCACAATTAAAATATAGGCTACATACTCCCAGTTTCTTATTTCTGTTGTAGTAGTCCAGTTTATAGCCAATGCACAGTTGTAGTTTTAAACTGCAGCATACCATTTTTAAAACATTTGTTTTGAATCACGTCTTAAAACAAAGTAAAGGTATGGGTGGTCTGGCATTTTATAATTTGGAGAATTATTGTGCATCCCAGGTAGAGCCAATTTTGAACTGGATGCAAGTGGATAACAAATCAAGTTGAAATGTATAGTGAAAGGGTTGGATAGAAAGAAAAAGAAAAGAGAAAAGGAAGGGAGACGAATAAAAAAATAAGATAAGTTCTTATAAAAGAAATAAATTAATGGAAAGACATAGTAAAGTACACATAATTATTCTTCCTAATGCTTTTACTTTGCTCTCACTTCTTTTCACTTCTGTGCTTTTCAGAGCCCAGTTTTCCATTTTTCCCGGCTGTCAGATGACTGATACAATGGTATGTGACAACTGACCCGACAAAACAGCTCTGAGGACAAAAGGACAAATCACTCCTGCTGATGTGAAATACACAGCAAAGTTTTATTGTATTTCTCTACCCATTTTATAAGTTTACCTAAAAACTCATCTCATCATGAAACTTCAAGTCTCATATTCAAACTGCTTGTCCACCTCTTGTCTTTTGTCAGCAACCATAACACAATGTGATCGTTACTCCAAATTATCGTCTTCTGGACCTCGTCCACGTTCATCGACCTCCCGTGCAGTTACCCGTTTTTGCACAAATAATGGGAGGAATTTAGGGAATGTGCTTTTGGAGAAATGGTCCAGGCGTTGGCCTTGTGCCATCTCTCTCCCCCTCTTCTCGTTTAAACCAAGTATTAAGACACAACCTGCCAGCTTCCTGATCTCCGTTTAACTTGTACAGAGAAAACAGGATGCGTACTGAAAAACACCAGCAGGCAGTAAATAATGAGGATGTGTTGGTAGGATGTGTTAATGATGAGGATGTTTTGAACGAAACGTTTGATGTTCGAAAAAATCAAGCATCAGGCAACATCAGAACTACATTTCTGTTGGGACTTCATTGCATTCGTTAAATATGGGGGAAAGTGTGCATTTGGTTTATATAAGCTTTCGAGTTCTGAGCTCATATTTCCCTGTTGGCTATCTCATGAATCTCCAGCTTTACAATCTTTAGGGCAAATCCAAACAGGATCAGATGTTGACTTGAAATGCATGCATTCATGCATCATCTGCAGAGGAATCCAAACACTGTTTAGTTCCCCTCCAGTGATTAATCTAGTGTTTTCCCTGCACTTTGATCATTTAACAGGAGCCTAGCTAATTACATTAATGACGTTCATTTTAGAACAAACTAAACGTGCAAACAAAAAAACAGGATGTTTTGCAAATTAGTGAAGTTTTGCTTAGACTTGTTGCATGAAAGTTCCACACAAAGGGAACGCGGATTTTTGTCGACCCACCACAAAATATGCACTGTAGATGCCAGAAGAGTCTATTTTGGCGCTGAACACAGTGAAGATTAATTATTAACTTATTCATAGGAAGTAACAGAATACTTGAGCAGATTGTTTATCTATTCTTTCGGTTTGCAATCCATTCTTTGTATGTTAATTTGAATAACGTGACAACTTCATTACATTTGATAACTCACTCTTGATAACTGTTTTCTTGTTTATTATTATTAAAAACATGCTCAATGTAGTGACCCAGGAGATTTTGGAATCGTTTGATGGTCATACCGAAAGCTTTGCAGGCAGGACAGACATAGTGAAATCGGACACATCCTGCTGTCGTTTTTCAAAATCCAATGTAATGATGCTTGCTGATCTGAACTGAGATTGAGATTGAGTGGAGTTGCTAATCTTCTGCTCTTATAATGTAGGAGGATGAATATTATAGTTATGCTGTTAAAGGTTTTTCCACTCGCATGTGAAAACCGTGGCGAATACAGACTTCCCTTTAGATTTTAATTTAAAGTAGAATTTCTTTTCTGTTGTTTCTGCATATTCAGTGGGAAACAATTTTATTGCCTTTTGTTTCTGCAACACACCTTGTTTCTGCTACTTTGCAACTTCCTGAAAGTATTTTTTGGCATGTAACAAACAGTTTCCAGTTTCCGAAAGCATTGTTTTACATTCAGAATGTAGATTTCTCGTAAATGTCCGGTTTATCTGAAGACGCATCTTTATCCTCCTGATATTATATGTCATTATGTCATATATTAAATAACAGATAGGTTTACTGTAGTCACATTCTGAATGAAAGTGTTGTGAAGTAATGAAAGTGAAAATACAGAACTATTAACAACACTGATGTACGCATGACTAACACAGCAGACTTTCATTGATTGTATGAAGTATGACTAATAATCCTGTCTTTGGTGTTTAGCTTTAATTACAGGGTGTAGTATGTCTGTAGTGTCTAAGTATTCAGACCAGAATTATGTTTGGTTAAATCAGCAAAAATCAAAATAACAATATCGAGAAACGTTAGATGAATCTGTTTTTCTTTCTGTTCATGATATCCAAATGGTAATTAATTTCAAAATCAAATCCTATATTTTATGTTTTGTTTAGTTAAACAAATACCAGTATCTATTTAAATACCAAAAAGTGCAATGTTTACTATAATTGTTGAATTAGGGTGTTTTCTCTGCTTTCATAATTTCAGAAAATAATCATGAAGGAAACAAGCACTTCATACAAATTGTTAAATCCACAAAAGTAGATGCAGTTAATGGTAATGATATAAATATTAGTGCTATAGTGGTAAATTTAACCTTATTGTTTCTGATGATTTTTTTGTTCATATTATTATCAATTTTAAAAAGCAAATAACCATTTGCAATGTCAAATGGTTCTATATTCATAACAGGGAAATAATGCAGCCATCACAGTTTCTATAGATAAATAAGACCAAGTCACAAACAAACAGAGAGTGGAATTGTGTTCTAGTCCTTATTTTATTCTATTGGATGAACACAACAGGAACTTAAGATGTGATTAATGGCTAACAGAGACATACCAGGAACGATGGTTATCCAGACTTCCACTGCATGCACACCCACACAGAACGGAATTGGGAATGGTACGTAATTCTGTATAATTTGATCAAGGTTTATAAATTTTTCATGACAAACATAGGATGTGTGGGCAGATTTGATTCAGCAGAAATTAGTTCAAATAAAATAATGCAACACATGCAAGCATTTGAAATTACATACTAACGCACCTCTAGCTATCTGGGACAGCAAGTGACAGTAGATTTGTTGGATATTGGTTTGATCAGATAAACAGTGGAGATCAAAATTAGAGAACCTACAATTTCCAAAATTCTGTGGTCCTTGCTTAGTCCTATTTGAAGTTATCCTAAAAGCACAGGAGTAAAAGCACAGTTTTTAAGCATATTTTATGAGTTAAATATATTGTGAAAGATAGTATTAAAAACTTCAATGAGATATTTGAAAAAGAACACTGATCAAATTTAGAGAACACTTTCAGATACCTCCCAGTTATTGGTGTTAATACCTGATGCTAATTTCCTTAATTATCTGACAAACCCCAACTGGCAGCCTAACTTTTCAGTTTCCAGTTCCAGACTGGTGAGATGGTGAGCCGTTTTAAAGTGACTGAAACCCTTCAACAGCAGGTTGTCCAGATGAAGGCCAATAGCAGCCATAGCAAGAGAAGATGGTCGTTCTAAATCTGTGATTTCTAGAAAATTGCATCTTTACAATGTCACTAACTCCTTCAAGTCCCCCAAAAAAGCTGGTCGTTCACAAAAGACAATTGAACGAGAGGACAGGATAATGCAGAGAATCTCAATGGCCAATTGGTTCAACACTGCAGCTGGAATTGCTTGCCTGTTCAGCGGTGATAACAGGATCTGTCTCGGCATACAGTGTCTCAACATTTAAGATAATTTGTACTGAATGCTCTGCACTGACCAGCAAAAGAATCAAAAGACTAGACTAACCTTTGCTGAGAAGCGTGTTGTGTGGACAGAGGAGTTCAAAGTTCAGTGTTTAAAGCAAATAAAAAATTTTAATGTCTGATGGGAAACATTATGTTCCTCGTCAAACTGGGGAAAGAACCAAAAGTGTCAGTGAAAGGTTGAGGAGGAAATGTCATGGACTGAGGGATGTTTTCTGCAGCAGGAGTTAGGCCTATCATACAGCTACACAGCAGAGAGTGAATGCAATTATTTATCAGAACTTTCTTCAGCAACATGCAGTTCCTTCCCTGCATTCATTGCCCAGTTAGCCTGCAATTTTCATGGAGTACAATGCCCCCGTCACACCACAAAAGTTCCTTGAGGCTGAAAACATTGAAATAATGAAATGACCAGCTCAGAGTCCTGATCTAATCCCGATTGAAAATCTCTGTAAAATCCTTGGTGACAAAGTTATGGCTAAGAAACCCACTACAGTCACCAAACTGTGGAAGAGAGTGGAAGAAGAGTGGACCAAGATCACACCAGAGCAGTGTGAGAAACAAGTAATGTCTTGTGGCCGCAGATGTGCTGAAGTTATTCAAAGCAGGGGCCTCTACGCTTCCCACTAATTTTTGACTGCTGCAAACTTCAGAAATTTTACTTGTAATCTTTCTTTGTGCTACAATCATTGCTGTTCTCCAATTTTGATAACTGTGTTTTCCATGAAATGAAGGGTTTTTGTTGAAGTGCCTTGGTTATTTTGTAAAACACTGCATGGTGTAACCACCACTAAAATCCCTTTGAATGATGAAGATTACATTATTTCTGAAAAAATATTTCTGTATTATGTTGCTAAAAGTATCAAGTCTAAATCCAACAATTACGCATGCAGTGTGTTCATCACTATAATGGAGGGATGAAGATGTTCATGTTTTGTCTCATATTACTTACGGACATCTCTGAAGTGAGCTAAAATATTGTTTTCTAAGGCACATGGTCTTGCCAACACCAACAGTTGTGTTTCTGGTCGCAAATCAAATTCAGTCTGGCATCCCTCTGCACTGATATTGATATTGAAAGCATTCCAAACAATACATGGTCTCAGGGTAATCATTCTGTAATAGGCATGTCTGCTCTTTCAAGAAAAGGCTGACATTTTTGGAAATGTACACAGTAAATTGCTTGGGAAAATTCCTGGAGATCTGTGTCAGATAAAGGTCTTTATGTGACTGAAGACTGTCCCTTTAGAAGCCGATGTGACGTTACAGTGACGGTGACAAAACAAAATGAAACCAAAAGCATGTGCGCTGGCACACCTTTTCCTGCTACATGTATTGGTTATAATAAGAATAACATGTGATGTTTATTGTGCTAATTTAAAAGCAAAACTGCAATTTATGTTTATACTTATACTAAATAATTGAACGCTTCCTGTCTGGATATCAGTCTATATCAAATTTTGGCTGACTATTGCAATAAACCTGTTCAGCAGCTTATCTGAAGAGTACAAGTGTTAAAATGAATTACGATTCCTGATTTTTTCTCTACATGCAGAATTTTAAAACATGCAACACTTCTAAAACCCTTTCTGACTCATCACTTATGAAGAAGTAACATATCACTGAAATGCTATGAAAAGTCTGAGTTTCAGAGAACCCACCTCAATTCTTTTGAATTTTTGATTATTTGTAATCTTGGCATCTTGAGATTAAATGGGTAAAATTCCTGGGGAAGGTACACAGGAAGTGAAGTAATTTTGAAGCCGGGGCTTGCTTTGGCTTTACTTCAAGAAAAACGTTCTTTGTAAATACATTTGGCTAATTAGAGCTCTTTTACAACTGACTGTGCAGGAATGACAGGAACCAGTGTAAAGATACTGGAAATTCCCCCTCAAACCTACA
The DNA here is from genome assembly GCA_004124795.1 of Poropuntius huangchuchieni. Taxonomy (NCBI): domain Eukaryota; kingdom Metazoa; phylum Chordata; class Actinopteri; order Cypriniformes; family Cyprinidae; genus Poropuntius; species Poropuntius huangchuchieni. The sequence continues at coordinate 8,952 of SCHK01041875.1, forward strand.
GCGGATTTTCTTTTTTGTTTATTTTGAATAAAGAAAACAATACGCAAATGACATCTATAGAGAGTGAGCTTCAGGTTGTTTCAGACTTTTCCCGAGCATGCCAGAAGTCATTAATGAAAGGCAATAAGCAACTGGTTTCATTACGTGACAATGAGGTCTGTTCTGCTATTTCAGCTGCACGGGACTTCAAACATACATGTCATGGACTGGTTAGTGCAGTGCATTAAAAAAACTATTCTATTCATAATGTTTATACAGTCTGAGAGCACACTGAAAACATGTTTGTTGATTTAAATACACAATGAAAAATGAATAAGAAATGTTTTATATTCTGCACTATTTCTGTGTCACAGATTAAAGTAAATTTGACTCTTTTTATGGATTGTCAGTTGTTCTTGTTTCCATTAAGCAAATCGAATTATGGTGAAGGCACACGTCTAATTTTAATATTGTTCACAGACATCGCTGCCCAGGGCAAGAAACTGTTTTTGTGCGTCTGGATGATCATGTTTTGACGGGACTTAAATGCTTGGAAGGTGGAGGCTGAATGGTAAGGAAATAAAATAACTACAGAACAAAATCGACATTAAAACAAATTATGCAAATCCCATCTGGTATATGTATCCATTTAAGAGAGGGGAAATCAGATAAGCCATTTTCCCCATGCTTGATCGCTAGAAAATATTTTGTTCCCTCCCTGTTTTCTCACTATGATTTTTGAGATTACACAAGTCAGAGGAAAAGGCCTTTGCACGCTAACTTATTCCCAACACCTCCCTTAATCAACAGCACAGTATGAAAACATGTAAAAGATGGTCAGTTATTTGTATTATAATTATCGATGTATATTCTTATGTGTCTCAAAAAAGTTCAAAATCCAAGTATGCAGGGTTCTTTTCTTGACAGCCCAACCATCAGAGCAGTACAGGGTTACATGAACAGGACATACAGTCCTTCAGTGATTTCAGCAATTAGAGCCTCTGGTAAATGGCATCAACTGCCAGTGCAGGAGAGTCCCGTCGACCTGTTCTGCACTAACGAGACGTTCACCCTCATTTTAGGCATGTGGTAATTAAAAGCTGGTTGTTTTCCACATTCTTCACACCACCATCTGTCAAAAATATAATTCAGCTTTTTGTGGTACTTTTTGACAGTTTTCTAATTGCAGTGCAGAGCAATTTGTGCTTTGTATGTGAGTGTTGTTTTTTTTTACATTTCCACATGACATCTTTCCTATATTTAGTTTCAGTTTTGCAGTTGCTGTTGCTTTAGTTTGATTGTAGTTTCAATGACACCAGTGTGGTTTCACTTAAGTCCATTAGGTAACGCAATTGTGCAATAAGTGTGCTGCTGGTAAATATTCCATACAGCTGAAACTGTCAAGCTGATGATGCCTTTTTAATTCACTAATAGCATTGCGTCACTTACCTTTATTGGGATTTTTTCCATCTTCAATGGACAGGATAGTGGGAAAATAGAAGGGATCAAGACCAGGAAAGGCCTGAGGTTCAGCAAATGTCAGACTACGGCACATCCTTTTTTATTTTTTTATTTTTTTGTTAAGATTCATGGCTTTTAGGGATATTTCACACNGATCCTTTTTTTTGTTTGTTTTTTTTGTTAAGATTCATGGCTTTTAGGGATATTTCACACGTGAAATAATGAGTAATTTATCATGCTTCACGTTTGACACTGCTCATATTAACATTTACTAACATGTTAATATTAACGGTGTAAGTGTCATTGATTGGACGAACGCTGCACGCGATTTGTTTACATAACGGCTCTGTAGTCGCATGCTGTTATTATCTCTCATATCGTTTCACTATCAAGTTTTTCCTGAATTTCTCGGTAAACTATACAGGTAAGAATAAAACAGTCTTTTCTTCACTCCAGTTCACTTGTTTTCCGTCACCGTTTGACATTTTCTCTTGAAACGCTAAAAGCTGTTTCCTTGATTGTCCAAAGCTCGTGAATATGATGTATGCAAATGAGCGTCTGTTTCTATTCTCAAAGCACAGCCCTTTTATGAAAGCTTTACCTGGAATTAAAACCGTGGTTTACAATAATCCTCGGATAAGTGCAACGTGAAAAGCTTTTATGTATCTTTTATATCTTCATAAGGATAAAGTGGCATTTACTCTCAGAACATTGGCAAAATCCCAGGTAGACCAAAGTTATTTGTTAGTCATTGTGACTCAACAGGTTCACCTTCTACACCTGAAATTCCCTTTAAGAGCAGCATAGAATAGATTGGCTCTAATGCTAAAAGTACCAACATATTTAGAGGTTTTTATTGTGTTTTGCTCACACTTGGAATATCCCAAGAAAACAAAAACATTTGCGCAAAAGACCTTTGACCGTCATTTCTGCATTCCAACAAACAAGGGTCAAAGTGTACCCACCATAAAAACCAGAGAAGAAATTAATCCGAAAGAAAGGAAATATGTCCTTTCCCTGTTGACCTGGTGACTTTAACATGCTTTTGCTTTCACAATTTTACCTATTTTATTTAAAGCACATTCCTTTCAGGTTGATAATTCACTAAAATGGGAATCTTACAAGTTGATAGGCGCTTGCTTTATTACTCTCCTTTCTCTGTATTTATCACCTACAATGAATAACGATAATGACCTTTGTGGTGTAAACTCAAAAGGATGACATGTTTAGCATCTATCAATCATCCAAACTAGTTTCACTTCCATGCGCCGTGGTAAAAACAGAAAGAGGTGTGGGTTACAGGAATCAAACTGAATGGAAAGAACTGAAGAGTTTTCACCAGGTAAACTGTTGAAGGCTTTCCCTTCATTCTAAACAATGGCTGATTCTTTGTGAAGTTAGATGGAAGGTTTCATTTCATGTGTTGTGGGCTGCATCAGCAGGTCTGAGTTCATCAAGGCCAGTTGCATTGAATTGCTGAGTTAATGTAAGGATCTGCTTTCATGAGACAAATCCTACTGAGTCATACTGAATTATTTACTATGTAGTTTGTATGACTCACATGTCAAGCTTGAAGGTAAATAATGTAATGCCTTTGAAGGTTTGACAGTTTAAGAAGGTGAGGATTGAGGCATCTTATAGAAGAATGGTTGTGTTAAATACTTTAAAGGAACACTCCACTTTTTTCGGAAATAGGCTCATT
>SCHK01041887.1:0-10648 GCA_004124795.1 Poropuntius huangchuchieni
CGCTGCTGTGTAACATCAGAGTAATTATATGGTAAATCCATGGGAACTGACTACTTAATATAAAGTGTAACACTTTCTTTACCAAAAGTGCTGTTAGTCCTGTTACACATTTGTACTATCATTAACAAAAAGTGTTGTTACCAATGTCCTGTTACATATTTGTACTTACACATACCCCATTCAGTGGGTTGTTAGACATGTGTAGTTATACAGACATTACAGCTGTAGATACTATGTATCAATGTGTACTTACACTGTGGTTACATACTACGTACACATCTAGTTACTTTTTAAGTACACAGGTTTTAGAGACAATATAAAGTGGGACCCAAATGGTCAATCACTAGCTAGCTCCACACTGGAGAGCTGCTTTATAACAGAAAATCAAGTTTTAAATCTTACTGAAAGCGACTCTGACTATGGTTTTTCACGTTTAATACCGTAAAGCCTTAATTCAAGCAGCTATCTAATGCATAAAGTACTGTATAAATAAACATCATGTGCTGAACTGCAGAGCTCACGGAAACATCCACATCATTGTAATCAGATGCATTTTTATCTGCTGCTTTTATACTGCTGTCAGTTTTTGTTGTGTGTTTTTTTCGTTACTGAGAGGAAAGCGTGCAATATATATTTACATATTCATCCAAACGCAGCTCAGGTTTGGCTGCATTTGCTCTGAAGCGCTGCCGCTGTGTGTGTCTCCTTCTCTTGAACTGCATCCAGAAGGGCTGGTTTTGCTGTACAGCGCCACACTGATCAAAACCGCATTACTGCAGACTCTTACATTAGGTCATATGAGATTAATCGACTACTCAACAACAAAATTATTTGTCAACAAATAACGTCAACGTTGTTGATAATGTCGACTAATAGTTTTCAGCCTTAATTCGAAATATCATGCGTTTCTCGTCAGTAAAGCCGCTTCTGTGAGTAGTAGTAAATGTCCATCACTTGTTTTCAAATGGAACAGCATTTAATACACAGAGCCGTAGTTCGCCGACAAGCTACGCAATATCACTTTCATAATCGAATGCGATTCATCTGCGATTATGAATACGATATTGCGTAGCTTGTCAGTAAACTACAGCTCTGTGTAGTAAACGCTGTTCCATTTGAAAACAAGTGATGGACATTTACTACTAATCACAGAAGCGGCTTTACTGACGAGAAACGCATGACAAACGCATTAATCGTGCAGCCCTAAGGCAAGCTAATAAGAAACTAGTTAATAATTGCCTCTGTACAGAATTATCCATCTTATTTTCTAACAGTATACAAAATACCATTACAATATTTATTACAATAATTTCACATATATAAAATTATGTTAATACATTTTCAAAATAGTAACTTGACTGTAATTGAAGTACTTTAAATAAAGGAGATAAGCTACAGTTCCCCAACACTGTTATCTAGTTATTTGCAACAATATGAATTTTCAAAATTTGTCCTCTAATCAGTGAACCCATTGATGGACATAAATAGCTTTGAAATTAATTTTTTGGGAACGTAACGCTTCGTACACAAATGTCTCGAAGATAAATACAAGCTTACTAAATTAGCAACTGGCGATGGAGCGGCCTCCAAACATGATCAATGAGAAAGGACAAGAATCAGCAGCAAACAAATGGCCCATTACATACAGATGATCGTCCATCGCCTTACTGCACCTAGAGGCTTGTTAAAACCGCACTACAGCAGCTGGTGAAGCGTCGGTAACTTGATTGGAAGGATTATGCAGCCTTAGGGTTGATGAAAATAACAGTTTTCTCGGAGGGCGATATCAGACCTGCGAAAATCCATTCGCTTCCAAAAGTGGCCTCAATCCCAATATCAATTAAAATCTTGTCGGGACATGCAGAGCCGTGTTGGGGAAAAGTAGTGTGAAACAACAAGCCCAATCACAAATACGGCGAAAAAGCAATCTCGCCCTCCGCCTGTGGTAAACTTCTGCGCTGTTTAACACAATCATTGCAAAAACAAATCCCCACTCCCTTTTAGTGCTTTTGTTGGGAGATAAAAAAAAAAACTGCTCTATCGTTGCATGGCGAGGACAGAATGGCTATTCAGAGGGCTGATCTTTTGTTTCCTTAGTTTTCCATTTGGATCTTCATGTTTATCCACTGCTGGTTTGCTCTTAAATCTAAGTGTAGGGTCGGATAGGGTAATGAATCTGAATGGCGCTAACTATTGGCAACTTCCGATGGCGCGATAATGCCTAGCCTATTGACAGGACACGGGAATAATAATGTATTTGCATTAAAGATATTATTTGTCAATGCGCCTGGCTTTGAGCAAACATTCACAGGGCTGCAGTCTAACTGCTACTGGAGCCTGGCTGTATTAATACTACTATTCATCCCGTGTCCAACTCGAGCCAAGAAACAGCATTAGGCCCGGGGCCCTGCGGCCTGCATTTGGACCGGCCTCGCTGGCATGTGTATGTGCGCGAGAGCGAGAAAAAGAGTGCACCTTTTCTCCTCCAATGAGCTCTGGATGAAGCAAAAAAGTTCTTTATATCAATTAGCCAGACAAGTGTGCAATGGACACCTGTCACCCCACGAGCCCTCCTCCCCAGCCTGCTCTGATCAAGGACCGTCTGCTGTCTTGTTCCGCATCCGTTCTAAAAGAAAACACCTAGGCTGATCTCAGATCGGTGCACCTTTCCTCTTGGGTGAAAGTGATGGTGGCCCGTAGCTGAGCCAGGGGGGCCGTCCCAGCTCTGCCTGAGAGGCCAAGCAACGGCTGCACGGCAGACACAAAATCTGGGGCACAGACCATCTGGCTGACAGTGCAGTCTGAAGTGAAGAGGCTGTCGGAAGTTCGTTGCCAGCATGGCTCGCAGAAGCAGGACATTAGATACCATAAAAACACACACACACGGCTATACAAAGAAAATTTTCTTGTTGAGACAAGATTCAAACGAGGGATTTAAATGCTTTGAATTCCACAGCTAAGGGCAAAATTCTCATCTAGTATTTTTTTTTTTTCTTATAAAAAAAAAATTCCTCTCTAATGATCTTATATGCAAGCAGCGANTTTTTTTTTTTCTTATAAAAAAAATTCCTCTCTAATGATCTTATATGCAAGCAGCGATGCTAAAATAGGTAAGTTAATCACCACCCCACCTCATGCCCCCAATAAGAAAAAAAAAAAAATTCAACCTTCACGCTCAACAAGGCAGCGATAATTCAATATTTTCTCCGTGGTAGTTCTTTGAGTTCATCCCCAGCCATGCTAATTAAAAAAAAATCTGAATTCCTCACATTTGAAACAACAATTAAACAGTCTCTCCTTGTACTATGACACAGAGAAGTCATAGTTAGCCCGGAAAATAACACCAGCCAGACTGCAACAGACCATAACGTAACATCACAGCTACAACTCCAACTCAACTCTGCTCTATCAAAGGCCAAATTCAGCAAAAAACATTCGCCCTCTCACACTATTAACAAATATGCAGCAGACTTGCAAATGTAAAGTGGCTCGGCATGAGAGAGCAAAAGCAAACAGCTCTTACCTTGGGTTGAGCGCGTCTTGGAAAGGCAACTTTAGGATCAATCTAAATGAGACAAGGAAGGAGAGAAAGAAATATGAGAAAACTGAGCTTGTGATACTGTTACGTGAAGAGGAAAATTAGAAAATATTAGAAAAAGCTGGCAATGTGCTGCGACTACTCGATAACCTTCATGGAAATTATAGCATTAATCATGATGCAATGCTCCATGTCTCATGTGTAATCTCGCCTAGTTATTACACGCTGGTTGCATGAGGCCTGTGTATGACAAAATCGAATAAAACCTTACACAGGTTAGAGCATAATTACTCGATTACAACATAAATAAACAGGTGGCATTATATAACACACCGGAGATAATTCAAAGACTCGCTGAAGAAGTGCTTGCGGCCTCAGGGGAGGTCAGGTCGACATGGCGGGAGGTGTTTTAGTGAGCGCTGTAGATTTGCGGAGAATCAAGACGGGGCATTAGATCAATACATCCACAACCTCCTTCCCCCCTGAGGGATTAGCATTATTATGGGTGACTTTCTCCTCCGCCGTACCACACTGCACGAGGGGTTACTGTTCGGCCTATAATGCATTTTGGCGTGTGATTGGGCATCACTAGGTTTATTGGTTGGAAAAGCAATGTTATTTCATTTTATTATATTACAAACCAAATGTAGTTTCGCACACATCGTGATTAAGAGCATTTGTAATTTACATAAACCGCTGCTGTTCTGAACCAGCGTAACGATTCATCTTGGATATTAATAATAACAAATTCCCCAGGAGGATAAATTAACAACATAAATACGTCAATTGCAATCAAGTCGTTTTTTTCTCTTATTGATCTTTGCATTATACATTTTGAATATCGCAAAATATGGATGATTCTAATGCTAAAAGGGAAAAAAATCATTTTAAGAGATTGTGTCATTAATGATAAACAGGTATTATTGATTTCCACTAGCTGGCTTGTTAGACTTCATATTAGTGAACATCACTTATTTATTTTAAAACAGTCAAACAAAGATTTTACATAGCGAAATAAGTGAGTTCCTGGCCGACTTGCTGTTGAGAAAGATGTTTGCTTTGGTCATTTAAACATTCATAGACTAAAACAACAGTCCCTCTTTTTAGCACACAGGCCAAAAGCTTGGGCAGCCAGAGCACTAGAAGGATAGGACGGTAGATAATCATGCATGCGAGAACAAAAACAGTTCAAAGACTTGCCTCTGCACTCTCATTAAATGGAAAAATAACTCAAGGGAAAAAGATCCATTAGTGCTATATTGCTCTTGAATATACCGCATGTCTGAATGCTTTGTCACTTCTTATAAATGGTAAGAAAAAGAAAAGTAGAATTGTGAGATGTGGCAGTGTGCAAAAGGGGGGGGAAAAATGTAATAAACATGTTTTGGTGGAATACGAAGGAGGGGGTCTCCTGGTAAATTAATTTGACCTGAACAGAATTGCAATATGTACAGCAAAAATAAATAAATAAATAAATAAAAATAAAACCTTTCTGGTGGGAAATGATGCTGTTGTGTTATACTTTAATTCATCCAGAAAAGTGTTTAATCTAAAACAGATTGCTTTTAGAGAAACCGGCAACAGTCTTTCAGTTGTCAATACACAATGCAATTCTCACCCTAGGCTTTCAGATTTGCAGATTACACAGCTTTTAATCAAATGTGAAACAAGTGTGTCAAGAATATCTCTGTACATGTTTTCTTTGGTCCATTTGCACTCTTCAAATGTGACAAAAAGATTGGACAGGAAATTGCAAAAAAGTGGAAAATAGAAAACGTAATAAAAACGTAGTTTGGATTGAAAGATGACACTGCAGGTACTTCTAAACTCCTAAATAAAGCAGGTATATGTTTACTTCAAAATGAGCCAACTAAATATTTTAGTACTCAAATATTGTCAATCTGTAAATAAAATAAAGGCCAAAGGAATAAGATGGTAACAAGGTAAAGTTGAAGCCTTGATCTTTTTAAAGCAGTAATACTTCTATTATAGGGCTTTCAACTGCACTGGCAATTTAAATTTGTTCTTAAACTTCCACCAGTGCAACTTCCTCACAGCTCCTGGTCTCCAGTTGGAGCTGAAACCCAGAGTCATGACACAGCCACCCCAACCCTGACGATGACATCACTACCCAGAGCTCAGTAATCCCTGCTTTAGCACCAGCCGCTACTGTCCACATGATCTCAATCGCTCTCAATCCTGGATACATCACTGCTAACGCTAGCTTTCTCTTTTTTCCCCCTCAGCCATTCAAGAGCATTTGAAACGTCAAACCTTGACCCACTTTTTACTAAGAATACTAGAATTACACATGTGTGCCATGATTATGTAATCTAAACGGCCCACTTTTGATGTCCGAATTACAAGTTTTTCGACTAGTGCAACACTGACATGTACAATGTAATATTATTTTATTAATCAGACAGAAACGCTCTCCCTCCTAAAGGCATTTCGGCTTACATCAGTCAATGCCAAACTGGCAGAGAGACATAATGAATAGCACACCTGTATTTCTAACAGATTTAGGGCACGAAACCAAGAGAGGTGGAGAATATTCACCTGCTGTGCTAAATTATGATTCAGAATTAATATTTGCCCAATTGCTGGACTTAAGTAAACAATCATCAGTAATCCTTATTACCCAGTAATGGGTAATAAACAGTTTAACAGGTTAATCTGCTGTTGACTAAATTAGCCACCTGATCTAATTTAATCAGTGCAACTTGTTAATGAACCTTAGTTTGGTGTTTTATATCTTTACACATACACATTATTCTGATAAAATGATAACGTTAAATAAAATGTTTTCAATATTAAAATACATCTCTTATTTGTTTTTTTTTTTAGAAATTACATCAATTTATCTTGCAATTTTAATTTCTACTTGAAATGGTGTATGTTTAATAAAACAAATATTTACAACAGTGTTCCCAGCAAATCGCCTACTTACCTAAGAACTGAAAAATAATTCTAACCCCATCTTATCACCGAATTACACATTACATTTTTTTTTTTTTTAAATGGAAAGCACTGGGAATGCCGATACACAGTGTTCTGGGAGAGAAGTATTAGCCACAAAATTCCTGAGGGAAGCTATGAACCTCTGTAAACGCCTTTAAATACAGTCCGTCTCTTGATATGAACTTGCAGCAACATGGCATCCATTAAAATAAGTCACTGAAGGCCGTATTTGTCCACACCCTAGCTATCCCAAATAAAAGGCTCTTTCACTCTGGACTCCTACAGGTAACTAGCAACTGCATCCACAAACAGGAAAGATGGTGACTTTATACATAAAAAAAAAAAAAAAGAAAGAATCCAAATTAACTTTACTGGTACAGCGTCTGCTTATCCTGGGGTTCACTGTCACACAAAAATCTAAATGTATTTCTGCCTGGATTTAGGTTAGGTTGAATAAGGCAAATCTATTTCTTGCTGACAGAAATATACGTATGACTCAGTTTGCATATTTACATTGCCAATGTAAAATAATATAAATAATATAATATAAATACACAATATTTTCCAGATATTACTCCTACTCTTAAATAAAAATGCTTTGGAAGAATCCATATTATATAAAAGGTTATAATACTATATACTATAATATAAATACAATGTTATTCAATTCAAATAAAATATAGTATAAATAAAAAAAGTTATAATATAAATGCTACAATATACATTAAAATAATTCTAAACTCTACAGGTAAAAACACACTTCAAAATCTTTTTAAAAATTAGAATCTTTATTTAAAAATGTACAAGAAAATCTTAGTACATACTCTAAACTTAAATTTTACTTCAAGTTTTCATATTACAAGCACCTTTTAAATGTCAAAACAACAGCAAACTCAAGGCATGAATAAAACAACTGAAAAATAAATAAGAAAAATTTAAATAAATATTTAATGACACATAAGGAAATAAACTGAACGCATAACACTTAAATGTATAATAATGGAAAAGTGTGCACCAGTAGACACACTAACCTGCACCACAAATGACAAAGTGTCAACATAAGACTAAATATACTATGAAGATACAAAAAGAAACAGATGTGATCAAATTAGTTTACCATGTAAATCATGCAAGTAAAACATTTCTAGTCAGCAAGATTTACAATGAACTTATACATGCATCCAAAATACATTCTTGCCCTGAGTAACATCCGGAGTTCTGTCTGTAAAATTCAATCAGGAACAAGAGTGCAAAACACTACGTCATACCTTGCAAATCTTACGTCACAAGAGGCGTTGAACACAGCTGGAGTCACAAAAGAACAACGTCACAGGTAATTAGTTCCTTCTTGCCCCCATACCTCAATGAGATTTAACCTTTTGTTCTCCGGTCCCGGTTTGGCAAGCATGGGGTTAAAACCAGTTGAGGCATGTGAGGAAGACAGGACTAATTATCCGGCTACTTATTTATGTCAAGTGCCCCGCTGTTGTGTGTGTGGTACAATGACAAATGCCGCAGAGTGCCTCGACCCGGGAAGGGATATGATAGGGAGACTGCGTGTCTTTTCACCACTGAATGTCACAGATACAAGCATGTTTAAACAGCACTTCACAAAACATAAACGCAAATAGAAGGGAACGTACCGTCTTTGAGTCTAATTCGTGGTGAGGTTGAGCTAGGACCTTATCTACACTGGCCGCATCCGCAAACGTAACGAAGCCAAATCCCCTGGAAAACAAAACAAACAAAAACACAGACATACATTAGGAGCTGACAGAGATGCTTTACACGTGTTTGAATGGTAAGCCTGTTTACAAATCCATTCTATTCTATTATTGAACGCTACATGAACTTTGATATCTATAACAATTTCAATAACATGTTATTTTAGGAATATAGTGCTTCAAGGACAAAAGACTACGGTAGGTTACACAAAAATGGAAATTCTGTCATCATTTACTCACCCTCATGTCGTTCCAAACCCGTATGACTTTCATTTGTCTGAGGAACATAAAAGAATGTGTAGAATGACAGCTTCAGTCACCATTCACTTTCATTGTAACGTTATGGGGGGGTGCAAATAAAAGTGAATGGTGACTGAAACTGTCAGTCCCTAACAATTCCTTTTGTGTTTCACAGAATAAACAATGACAGAGTTTTCATTTCCGTGTGAAATATCCCTTTAATATGTCCACCCTATTATATTATTTAGCAAGAACTTGGTTGAGGAAACATTTCAGATAAACATTTGCATAACGCGTTACCTTAGAAATACAGTCTGTCAAGGACAGATAAAGACTTTTCACGCCACACATAATCCTGGGTTAACGTCTTTTTAAACCCTGGGTAAAAGCCAGTTATAACCTTAGGTTAAGAAATGTTACAAACTTGTAATCTGAAAGGTGTTCAGTAGCGTTTTTAACCGTTATGTTTCCGTTATGAAATTCTGCTACATACGTTTAGCAACAGACAACCAATCGTAAACTGCTTCGGCGCTTACCTCATTAAATATTCATTAGCATTGCACAGTTGCAGAAACTTTCACGCGCTGTTTAATTTAAATGTTTACGGAAAACAATGCATTTTTGCGGTACATTTCAGAATATGTAAAGCAAATGGAGAGGGTCTACGTAGTGACATTTCTACTGATATTAAAACAGGTCGCGTGCCCCTCGCGTGCTGTAAGCGTCCAATCAACGTTTTAATCCTCATGAATATGCAAATTAAAACGCTAACATACAGCAAGAAATCTCGCAATCTGACAGCGGAGGATTAATTACTAACCCAGGGTAAAATATGAACGTGTGTGAAACACGGAACAAAATAACCCAGGGTTAAGAATGACAGTTTCAAGTGTTAAAAACCCTTTAACGTGCCAACGTCAAAGATAAAAACACAAGCAACCGCACTAAGCGCTCAGTTTATTAAAGACATTTGGTTTAACACGAAGAATCCCAAATCAATGTCAAACTGTATCCTATCCAAAAACACACCGATCCAGTCGCCTCAACAGCGCATAGCATCCGAATAACAGCGCAAGGGCAAAACCGCCAGTTTATATCGCTTTGAAGGAAAACCTCAACGTGTTAAGGGATTAAAAAAAAACAAAAAAAACATTGTCCTTTTTTTTTTTTTTACCTGGAGCGTTTTGTCGTGGGATCTCTCATNCCAAAAAAAAACATTGTCCTTTTTTTTTTACCTGGAGCGTTTTGTCGTGGGATCTCTCATCACCATACATTCTCTGATTTCTCCAAATTTACTAAAATAGTCTCTAAGGCTGTCTGTGAAACAAAACAGAAAGAAAAGAGCACACATGAGCAAAGCATTCGTGCGTTACACACCAGTTTGTAAATTAAACGCCCCCCTGGATGTCTAACAGGGGTCGAATAGAGGACTTCAAATGACGGCACATATCCCGCACAGCGCGCCACGCTGGATACAATGAAAGAAACACAACACAGCCCGACAAACGCGCGCAAATGACAGCGAACCATCGGTCTCTTACCTGGTGAAGTTTGCCAGCTGAGGCCACCGATAAACATTTTACTGTAAGGGGAAAACACAGCAGAAGTGAGTCCAGATGTCAGATCGGCCATTTTGACGTGTAGCTAGCGACAAAAAAAGCAGAGCTAAACGAAGGCAAAGCAGAGCGGTGTGTGTTTACTGAGCCCCGGCGGGCTGTGCGCTCTAATATACATCAAACAAAGGTGTAGTAGTTGCGTGCACCCGGAAGAGCGTTTTTAAAACATGCTCACTGAAGAAAAACACACAAGGAAAAAAGTCAAGTGCTGTCAGCATTGGCTCTGGCTTACCCCGGGTCGTGTTGCGAATCGTTAGGGCTTCCAGATGTGGCTTGGCTCCCGTCTCCCTCCATGGCTAACCCAACTATGGCCAGTAACTAACACACACACTGTCAGAGCTAAGAGAATATTACTGAGCCGGGAATGCGAGCGTCACACGTGGGATCAGCTCTGCCTGGCTCCCTCCCCCTCCCGTCACCCACACGGGGCGGAGCGCAGAAGGGGCTCGTCACCTCACCCATTCCATTGACGTCATTAGCATGGCCCCGCCCACCCGGGGATCAGCGCATGAGGATCGGATCGAATCGCGTCACTTTTATTATTGTCACATCGCTGTAGACACACACAA
>SCHK01042062.1:450-30883 GCA_004124795.1 Poropuntius huangchuchieni
TTCTTTTCAGTAGAACCATACTGTATGTGATCCCTGTCAGATTAACTGCACAGTAAAGAGATGTTAATTATTTCACTAAATCTAAATAATATGTATATCTAAATACAGTCAGTTTCAGTTGGATTTCAAAACTAAAAAGGCTTAAAAAGATTGATTATAAAGACAAATATTTCTGAAGCAGTTTTACATCGTAATACAGCACTGCCAGAAATGTTTGACAGCATGTTTTGGTGCAGAAGAGAATGAACTCTAACTCCGTTCATAAATCTTTCTAGATTTAAACAACTGCCTGATTAATTGTCTAGAAAACAGATAAAAGATAATATATAGTGTACAACAAAAGGCACACTTAGCCAAATCCGTATCTGACCAGTGTCCAGTGATTTATATCACATCACTGAATGTATGTTGCTTTTGATACAGTCATTAAAAGTTTTCTAGCGCTCTCAGAGCAACAGAACTGTCAAATATCCAAGTACGCACTATATATTACAAAGCACTTTAACAATACATATTCACACCTCATTACTCGAGCCTGACATAGTTTCTGATTGAAAATGGACTTGCTTATGTATGCAGTTACAGCTATTTATTTGTTTCTATCAAGAAGCAGGAAATGCATTGTCATTTTGGCTCCCTATTAGAGCCATGTTTATGTAATTATCTCAGCAAGAGACTGAGGAGAAGGTGACTGTCTCCTAAGAGCTCAGTGATTGCCTCTTACATCAGAGTGTTTTCCTTTCACAGGCGGGAGCAGTTGTAATGGAAGTTTGTCTCAAACAAAGGTTTCTTGTCAAACAAAATTACACAACCCCAGGCTAATGTTTACAATTTCACTATCTTACATAATGATAACAGCAACAACAAATCATAAAAGCTTTAACGCTCAGACCAACGGTGGACAAACTGCTCAGTGAAATAAAACTCGCAAGTTCACAAAGGTGTTCGCTTTGGTAGTAATGAAGTTGGCAAACTGTGAAGTGCTAGGGTGGATTTCACTCATGCTGATGATGATGGGAGCACCATTTGTTCAAAATAGCCTGCAAAGTGTTGAATCTGCCACCTTTAATCAATAGACTTAAGTGGCCCAAAACACTTAGGGGAACTAAATAATGCAACATACGGGTAACATTTGTGTAATGCCGAAAAGAAAAACAGACTTGATTGAAAGCTCCATCACAAACGGCAAACTATGTGATTAATTAAAATAATAAACGTAAGAAATTACAAAACAGTAATAGTAAAATTACAAGAACTATATTTGAACTATATTGACTATTTCAGAACCTGCACCATCAACAAACTTCTAAAATTCCACATAAATTGAATAGTAAACAGGCTTTGACTTTAAAAAGCTACTCAAAAACAGAACATTGGGAAACCGGAGGAAGACGTAATAAGGCTATATATATACACATTCCATGGCCATGATTACAGTTTGAACAAGAGATGTATTATGTCAAAAGAATAATGAGAGCTCTGTATGAAATCAATGGCATTCATGTGTTTTTGATTAACATAAGAGAATCTACAATTTTCTCATCAAAGGATATGAAGACTACAGACCACAGCTGAGTCTACTCTACTGTATCTGGTTTATCGCTGAATTTCATGCAAATTCAGTATGCAGCATTAATCTTGTCAATGAAATTAAGGACAAAAATGTTCATGAACAAAGGGTGTTTTTATTTTATAAGAGATACTGAAGACAAGACGAAAAATGCACACGCTGAACTACTTCATTTCGACTGTATTATTGACAAAAAATTATGATAAAAACACTGCAAATTTAGAAAGAATTTGATTTTGTTTAAAAATTATAGTAGCTAATAATGATTGAGCTGCATGAGCTGAAGGAAAACAGTGAATGAACTCCAATAAAATGAAGTGCATCACTGGAAAGTTAATTTAAGTTAATTAAGTTAATTTAATTTGATTTAAAGTCAAATTAATCAGACCCTACATATATGAGATTAATTTGGTTTAATTTAGCATTTTCCCCATCAATGAAAATGTTATTTTTATCAACCAAACATGCCATGTCAAAGTAAAATTGGATTACAAAATGAATAAAAATTTGAATTAAATATTAATTAATTTTAAAGAATATTTTCTTTTAAAAAATTGACATTTTCTCATTTCTCTGATTAAATGATTAAAATAAAAAAATATGTAATAATGAACAATGGCAGTTCTGTGTGATTAAGTTTTCTAGTATTGTTTGAACGACAAAAACTCAACATCCCATTTGTTGCACAGTGTCACTAACACAACACATCAAGCAGGGTAAACGTAAGTAGGAGACAGAAACATGATTGTGACCCTGTAGTAATTTCTTCGTACAACAAAAGGCATTCTTTTCTGCACCCTGTACCATGTTTCGACGATTTCCTAACAAGACTCACATTGATGGGGTGAGGGTGGGAGTCAGAATACTTGCAGTGAATGACATCCAGTGTCACTATGAGACTGTGACACAAAAAAGGGCATTGGCAATAGGGATGCATTGCAGAGGACATGACTCACGAGCTGAGCTTACATGCAGGGCTCTTACCGTTCTACAAGCCGCATTCCAGCGCACACATTTTCCATGAGGAAATCCCACCGCACCTCTGTATGAGGGGTAGATTGAGCCTCATCGACTGAAACAATTAGATTCGACTGGCATAATATAATCAAATAGAACTGGGCCACGGCTTTTCGAGGTCTCAGGAATTCTGGGTAATGAATGACAGGGCAAAACTGTTCCCCTGTTTAGTCGAGCTTGTTTACATAACTCTCACTAGCTGCCCCTGGGCAGAGCAGAGTTGCTCAAACAGCTGCCTGCTCAATGCTGTTCTTTTCTAACTAGCGCTCCCTGTGGAGCTCCGCTAGGGCCAGAACCACTTCCCCTAGGTGACACATGCAAGTCTGAACCACACACACCAGAAGACATAACCACCACGCTTCCTGCCCCCACGCTCTGTTCCAACCGAGCCATGACATTCCCCAATTCCTATCTGGCTGAGACACCCCCGCCACAGCCAGCTTCAGTCCCCGGGACGGCTATGTTTTGAAACTAACTGGGGAGCTTGGCCCATTGCACCTCGTCTGCTGGGAAACGAATGGAGACCTAGACGGTGCGCTGGGAGAACGCATGAGAATGTGATTCTCAGCGCTGGCTTTAGATCACAGGTCCCGCTGTGCCCTGTGAAGTCAAATCCTCAGTGTTTGTGTTGGCAGTGAGTATGTAGTCCTCTGGACAGGACAAACCCTTAGTGGGGACCAGCTTACCCTGGAATTCATTTCCTCTGAGACAAGATCAGACTCACCATTTTTCAACTGTCCTTACCGGCAGGAATCGAGGGCGAATCGCTGCGTCCGGACGAGTAAATACGTGAATGCGGCATATGACAAATGGAAAGTAAATCACAGAAAGTGAGACCCCAGGGGGAGGTAAATTGCAGCAGTGTTGAATTGAGTAGGTGTGGACACTATCGGGGGACAGGACTTTTCTTGTGTTTCCACTGGCATTCACACAAGCAACTGAAATTTAAAACAGGACAGTTCTGACAGTGATTTACTGACTGGTCTCGGGCTAGTACTATAGCCTGTGGTGTTTTGTCCTAATAAAACTCAGCATTTGTTCTTTTAGTATTTGTTTCTCTAAGCTGTTTAACATGAGAGGGTGATACCAACTTAGTGAACCCCATTGTGCAGATTCCTATAGACCAGGGGTTTTCAGACTTTCAAAGCAAAGACAACTGGAGAGGAAATTTCATATTTTTATTATGCGTTTTTTTAGGACTGTCAAATTTAACTGTAAATCTGCTCTGGAACAATGTTTATTTTGAACCACACAATATAAATACAGTTGAAATGAATTGAAAATATGACTTTTACAGTTTACACATCTAATATTATTCTAATAGTGGACAGAAAGATATAGTTGAAAAAAAATCTATAAATTAAAAATGATATTTTTGAATAATTTGCACTGGCTTTAGAACAGCAACAACATGAGGCCAATTACTTTGCAAACAACATCTTCATATCACATTTTTTCAGACACAGTTTAAATGTGTCTTCATACAGGAAAACATTTATTTTAGAAATAGGAATTATCATATTTGGGGGCACTTAGANAACATTTTTTAAATATATTTTAGAAATAGGAATTATCATATTTGGGGGCACTTAGAATCAAAAGTTTGAAAAGTCCTGCTTTTGCTTAATATCTTAATGGCAATAACAATAACATCACAGTCAACGTGCTATGCTTTTGTAAATTAATCCACAATTACATCATAACACTCATACAACTTCAGTCCAATCTGTTATAGGCCTAATGGCACATGAGCAATATTTTCCATCACCCATCAGGGACAGCAAACGCCCTTATAAAAACAAACATCAGTGTATTTCAGTGCACCATGTTGACAACGTCAAAGGAAAAGTCTGTAAATTACCTGAGCCGTGCACAAAGAGGTGGAGATATTTTATCATGATAGGACTTTTAGCAGTCTGCGGGGAACCCTCATCATCTTTCATAAAGGGAGGTTTGCCACTCTAATCCCACATCTGGTCTGCATTACCATTCCATGCAGCTCTGACTTGAGTCTGGGCCTGAACAAGAACCTCACCCTGTCTCAATGTCCAAAGACTATAAAACACTAAAGGCTTAAAATTAAAGATGACACTGTCTCCTTCAAAAACACTTGTATTTTATCTTTGTTTCTGGAACTTTTGCGAGTTTAACACTATTTTTTATTCATGAAATCAGTATTGGAATAAAGAAAGCGAAAGATAAGTCAAGGAAAAAACTCAGGAACAAACAGTGCTCTACATTAAAACTACCAATTTGTGTTTAAAAACTGAAGCTAAAATAGTTTCTTGAGATTGGACACATTTTTTCCTTGTCCTAAGAGTAAACATCACTCTGAGAATGCTGTTGCAATAGTCGAAACAAGACAATTAAAGGTCAGGGAGTGGTTTCTCATTATTTCCTATGGTTTTCCTAGTAAAACAGTGCATTTAAGCGCATAAGCTAATTTAAACCACAAACTTGTCACCTGTTTATCTTAAGGGCAAAGCATTCCATTCATACTACATTAACTTGACCATTTGTTTAAACGTGTTGTTTTGTACACATATTGTCCTGCATCTACACAAAACCACTGCTTTATGAAGCTTTTAGTTACATTTGCTAGAACAACAACGGCTAATATCACCTGCGAAACACATGTGGCTAAGAGACTATTTCTGAAAATGACTGTATGCCCCATTTCCTGCTGAACACATTTTATGTGTGATATCCCTGATGTTAATGTTTTTGTTATTATCGACTAATGTCACTGTCAGACACCAGAGAAAGTTAGATTAAAAAAAAGAAAGAAAATCAGATGATATTCATGTTTAAAAAAGACTGCTCAGCGGCCTGGTGTTACCTCTCAATGCTCAGCACAGTAGCTCTCTGAATTAACTTGATACACATGACTAAAAAGACAGAGAGATGCCTGTTTGACAAGTAGGTCAATGACATGTCTCTTTTTCTATCTCCCCAGGGTGCGCAGAGTTCGTTGGCTGCTTACCTGCGGGCAGTCTTTGATATAGTGTCCCTTGTTGAAGCAGAGATGGCACAGGTAGTTTGGTGGAGGTCTCTTGCTGGGCTTGCGTGGCTCAGAGGACAGGGAGAGGTCGGAGAAGTGGTCCGTTAGAGAGTTTAGCCCGTCCACTATGTTGTTAAGAGAGCCGTACGGTGACACGCTTTTGTATAAACCATTATTCAGGGCCTGCAAAGCATAAGACATTCACAATCCAAAAATTAGCTTATCCCAGTGTGAACATGAAACTGAAGCACACTATGTCTTCATGCAATGTCTTTCCAACATGTCATAATATGCTGCTCTTAAATACAGTCTATAGGCTAAAGCTGTAAGAAAAATGTACAATATGATATAATCAAAAACAATGTCCTCAATTATGTGGAACTTTACTCTATTAGGCATATTATCAAATAAATGAGATTTCTAATTCAGGATCAGTTCCTAAATTGGGGCGACATAATCCACTAAAGCCAGTGATAAGTACATGAGTCTAAGATTTGCTAATCAGATTGCCACTTAACCACTGAGGGTGCAGTAGATAATCAAACACACGCTACAGACGGTTTTGGACGGGAAGATGTTGCTTGAGTGATGTCTTCCTCTGGTTATGCTTTGGAAGGTTATGTTATTGTTGAAGTCTCATGTTGGACAGTCCTGAAACTTTATACTTGGCAAGTCCAGATAACTGTCATAGTTCTCAGCAAGCCAGGACAATAAACAGTTTCTGCACGTATCCCTCATACGAGTCTGTTTTCATCAGTTAGATCAACTCTGAATACAGCAAATAAGTTTTTTTAGATCTTTCTTTTATAGCTGTACATGTGACGTTCATTTTCCATCCTGGCCAGTCAAATCCAGCTGATATTCATTCTCTGTGAGAGAAATTCATGAGAAACACACAAACCAATTCCTCCTAAATTCAAAACTTCTGAGTATGCCTGACAAAGGATTATGAGTTACATGAAATTAGAAATCTTTAGGCGTGTTTACTTTCAAAAATATTAGGCCTATAAAAAGTTGTGTCATGAGAAACTAAGCATCCAGCAACACTGTTATTTTGAGTTATGACCAGCAATGAAGTCTAAGATCAACAAGGAGTATATGAAAAGGCAATGGAAATTTATGGAGTTCTGTGTAAACGAAAAACTGACAAATTGCACAGCCATGTTTTAAATGTCAGTTTTTTAACATCATGGAAATACAAAATTTACGATGATCAGTAGTTATGTCTGAATTCATTCATACAATTATTATCGATTTTCATATAATAATGTAACCGCAATACTGATTGTAGCTGTCAGAAAGGAATTTGGCTATGTGTCTCCTGAGGGATACGGCCCTCACACACATTTACACCAGTGGAGGACATCTCTCCTCACCCCTTCACACAGCTGGAGAGCCAGTCAGGGGGTCACTTCTAACTACTGCAATTAACCACTAACACACACACAATCCCAGTTAACACTTGTAGACAATTTGGTAAGTTATACAAGCAAAGATAATAAAAAAATCTAGAATTCTAGTTCCAACCTTCTTACTTAGTTGTACATATTTAACAGATTGATTTCGGGCCTCACAGAGGGGGAAAAAAAAGCACTTTGTGTAATACGGGAATTTTGAAAGCATTCTTAACCCTCCACATAAGAGAAAAAGAAAAGAGAGAGGAAAAAAGAAAGGGAGAGAAAACGAAAGAGGGGGAGGGAGAAAAAGAGAGAGAACTTGTCATAATGTTTTTATTAACTCTGATTACGAATAAAAGTTTTGCCCTTCCTCAGACTTTCCACTAAACATCAACACTTTACCTCTGTCTCAGCCACAACACTGTCATTACATCATTAAAAAGAAAATGCATTCATATGTTGAAGCTTCTGGAGGTAATTCTCTCATTTAGAAAAATAAACGGAAGAGTACAAAAGAATTCAATACTTTTAGTTCCATGTGCGCTCCTTTACCATACAAAGTGTCATAACTATTATATTTAATTAGAAAAGCATTCCTTATTTTAATGGTAAGTGAAAACCATATTCGTTTCTTCTTATCCATGTTTTATGACAATATTTCCAGGAAATATAAATACAGCAGTATAGGTAGTTCCCAAAAGTAGGCCTACATTAATCTCACTTTGAAATAACTTTTGAACTATAAAACACTTCAATACAAACACACTAATTTATGAATTTTCCTTAAAATTTTATTCTCATAAATTGGCACAATCTACTTTTTGATAATACAATCAAATCTAATTATTCAGAGAGGATCACTGAATAAAATCTTTCTTTATGTGATAATAATAATACAGTCATATGTCATTTTTGATTATCCCAAACTCAATTATATCAGTAGCCTACACATTTTAGGCCTGTAGAGATCAGTAAGCAATCATCAAACTCACACTTATAATTTATTGGACCTCTACATAATCCAATTAAGCAAATTAAATGCAAGTAGTCTTATGATCAAAAAAAAAAAACCTTTCATGGATGACTGCCTCATTTGGCTGTACACGTGCTCTTATAAAAATACAATAAACTGAGTGTGCAAAGCTGCACGCTGGCACGACTTTTAATGATCCTTGAAATTCTTTGCATAGTATTGCAATAAAATAAATAAATACGATTTATTATCATTACACGATAGAAATGAAAAATATTACAAAATTACTGTTTCAAATTTCCAGAGATTAAAAGATTATGTATGTCTCCTAAAGCATTTGTGTATTGTACAGATGTAGCCAAGACTAGACGCGCGCTACATTAGACATGCATAGTCAACTGCGCTTTACATAATAAATCTTATTCCAGTCGGACCGTTATCTCCATGAAAAATCATCTGTAGGAGAACAGAAAACGAGTTACCTCATTCCTCTGCAGCTGAAAGAAGTTGTTGAGATAGTTGGAGTTGAGAGAGGAGCTCAGGTCATTGGCAGGAGTTTTGCTGTAGTTCAGGTCCGGATGGGAAGAGTTGGGCTCGGGTCGGAAGGCATCGAAGGCACTCGTCTGATGCGTGTCTTGTAAAGAAAGGTAAACCCAGTTGAGAAGCTGTGCAGGCTGGTACACTGAGGTACTGGTGTCTATAGCAGACAACAAGCTCATGTTGTTACTGTAACTTTCACTCTTCCACTGTTACTTTTGGAAAAGGCAAACTTGTTCAGAAACTACTGTGAATGCGCCGTCCGGTTTTCCACACCCAAAAAATCAGCGCTTCTCTCTCTTCTTCCAGCGCAGACCCTATTCCTTCGCTGGGATCCGTGTCCCAGGTTTATAATTACACAAAAGTCATTGCTCTCATATGTCAGAATAAAAAGTTTTAGCCCGCTGTCCGCGGCCCGTTATCTCGCTTTATTTGCACTGTAACAGCAAGGAACTCATTGAATATTCATGTAGCGTCTGCGCGCGTCATTGTCTCACACGGCCAATCAACACGCGCTGTTTAACATACGCGCTTGTATAAAACGACAACCTGTTGATTATTGGCTGCTAGCTAATTTAAACAGAATATTCATATTTATCACGGAACGTGTTTAAAAAAACAACTATTTGAAATATAGCTTTGTTTGTTTTTTCATATAGCTTAAAATTATTTTAAACGAAATCATGTCTAAAATGCAGTTCCTACAGAGCAGTTATAGCATTTGATTTTATAAGCATTTAAATAGTGTCGTTTAATGATTCATTAAGTGTTTTACTCCCATACTTAATGTAAGGGTAAAGAAAACCACTAAAACGCCTTAGAATCCCCCCTACAAAACAACTTAACTGACACCAGTTCACATGGAAGAGGTTAGTGGTATGTGAAACTAAACACCTTAAGGAAACCAATAGCTGTAAGCAAATGGGTTTGTTTATTTAACAACAGGGGTGAGATTCTTAAGTGATGACCCACAAACAGATCTCAGGGAAACGTCCCTTAAAAACACCTGAAAAAAGACCAATCATTAACATTTGTTTTCAATTTAATCAATCATATTTAATCAGAAGCTGTAAAGAAAATAAAAGGCCTACTAAGAAGAAAGAAGAAATAAATACACCCAGAACATAACGGCTGCATTTTGATGGACCAGATGGGTTTTTAGGATTCTCACACAGCAAACCAACAAAACAATTTATTAACTCACCTGAGGTATTCTGGCCTACAATTTCAAACTGATTAGTGCTCCACCTTGTGGTGTTGTTAATATACTCACTTGCCTTTCTGCAGATGCTTCTTAACACTTGATTAGATGCACAGAATTCATGTAAATGTATACATGTTTAGTAAATGATTCAATTTTGATAAGTCAAAATGTTCAAGTTTAATGCATAAAACTGAAAAAAAAAAAAAAATCTTTGAATTCAACATTATATCTAAAAACATAGATGTCAAATTTACATTGTACAATTAAAGATAATTAATCAAAGATTAAATAAATTCAAGTAATTAAATAAACCATATATACAATACATACTACATCTTTTAAACAATGGTGCTTTAATGAATCCTTTAGAAATCAAACTCGTCAGCAGAACAGTCATTATCACTGCAGAATAGAAATCTAGAAACTGTTTCTGTATGGGTCTTAAGGCATGCACCGGTAGCAAATCACCGACATGTGACTGTGATCTTTGCAGACTGGGCGACTGCATTCATTACAGAACTTGCTCACTTTTCTGTCTCTTCCAGATGGACAGTAATAACATCTTTTTCTTATTCTGTTCTGACAGCTCTGTTCTTGGAGCTCGGAATTGACAGCTGACAATGATGTGGGCATCCCACATCTGTCCATGGCCTCAAGGATGATCATGGATAATCCAGGGCTTTCTTCTCTACGCCTATGTATCTGAGGCACTACAAGCTCTTTCACTAGCTCTTTTATGAACAAGCGCTGGGTATTATGACCACCTCCCATGAAGCTAGGGTGCTGAGCAATGAAAATGGAGTAGGAGTTTACAATGGCAATATCCAACATGTTATACCAAAGCAGCATCGGCCATCTCTTTGTTTGCCGCTTGCAAGTATAATTTTCAGCCATTAACTTAACACTGCTGACTCCTCCTTTGGTGCGGTTGTAGTACCGAATGACCTCTGGCTTGTTTTTAGCACTTGTTTCATTCAGCGCATCGCTGGTATGCATTGTACTCAACAGAATCGCTGCCTTTTTTAGTTTTGGCACATAGCTCACCATGAATACTTTACCACAAAAACCAAACTCAGAGGTATGTTGTGCTCGTAACTTGGATGGCTTCATAATCGGCGGCACATGTGGATTCTTATGGTGAAGGGCCCCAACCATGGTCAAGCTTTTATCGAAAAGCTTCTCTGCCAGAGGGACACTGGTGAAGTAGCTGTCCATTGTAATGTTGAGACCTATCATGAGAAACAAACACAAAAGGCAAGGTCATAAGGTAACACAACAACACTGATGGTCTGGCACAGTGTTTGTGGCTGATGGCTGGTATCGAGAATGCTGCTGGTTTGATCCCTACAAGAAGTAAACTATGAAACTATGAGTGCTTTTAAGGAAGAGAGTTAACCCAAAGTGTCTCAAATGGAAAATATACTACTAGTGGCAATCTTTTTTTAAGATTCTTGGATGAAAATGTTTACCTTTTTGCTGAAGTCCATTGGACAACCTCAGGACTGTGTTCTCTGCCAGGTTCTCCTCAGTCTCCTCTCCCGGCTGTCTGCCTGTGTAGATGACCCCATCAATGGCATAGGGGACCTCGGCATCGCACATCCAAAAGATTTGTATGCCACTCTTGGTAGGGCAGCTTGGCACGTGTTGCAGAAACTTACATCTTCCCTGGAATGGTATGAGCTGCTCACCCACAGTCACACAATCCCTAGAGATTAACTTTTTCCTACAGTTGATCAGGAACAGGTCCCACACATTTCGGAAGGCTGCCATGTGGTCTGATGCCTCTCTTGCCACCCTGGTTTTCTTGTTATCAAATTGCAGGTATCTGTGAAGGTCTTGATACCTACCAACAGACATGGTAGCTCTATAAAGTGGGTTTTGTAAGGGATCCATAAACAACTCCCGGATTGGGACATCGCAACTTCTCTCCACACCAATGANAATCTGTGAAGGTCTTGATATCTACCAACAGACATGGTAGCTCTGTAAAGTGGGTTTTGTAAGGGATCCATAAACAGCTCCCGGATTGGGACATCGCAACTTCTCTCCACACCAATGAGAAGGCTCAGACCAATAAAGGCTTTTAGCTCTTCTTTAGTGATCTTTTGCCACACTTTGCCTTTTGCTAACGCTGCCCTCAGTCCACCCAAATTGGTGCATTGCAGCATCTCATCAATGATGTTTTCGCTCATGAAAAGTTCCCAGGCATCTTTAGGCGTCTCTACTGAAGACCCTGGTGCAGGCCCTGGACAGCTCTGTGAGGAGGTCATGGTTTCGCTTTGAGGAGGATATTTGCTCCAATAAGAGTCTCCTATGCTCCATCGGCTCAAGCGATCTTCAATCTCCTCATCACTAGATTCCTCAGATGAGAATTCGAAGTCTGTGAGGACAGTTTTCTGACCTTCTGTCAAATCTGGGCCACTGTGGCATTCTGGGTCATCACTATCAGAGACCTCAGATTCCAAATCAGGGGCAGCAATGGATTCATATTCTTCTCTTAGTGTATTGGTAACCTCAGCGGCAGGGTTTTTAAGGCACGCCATAGACAAAGCTGTAAAAATACAAACACACAATCACAAACAGTTGTAGTGTCATCAGTAAAAGTTCAAAATATGCATCAGTGGTATTATTCATGTAAATTACACTTTTATTAATTCACTTACATGAACGTCCACCATAACACACACAGAACATTCTCCTTCCTCTTATTCCGTATAAACCCATGTTATTCAACACACTGCTGATCAATTAATACTAAAATTATTAATTTGCAAAAGATGCCATTTTTTAATATTTAAAAAATGCAATATTTGTGCTATCATCATTTTGATATGAACAATTCTATCAAACTGGCTGCATACAGGGCATTTGCTTGCTCAGCAAAACTGGTGGGGTCAGAATGTGCAGCATTTAGTCTCCCTCTGGTGGAGAAATGGTAAAAGAATAACTCACCCCAACATTTATTCACCCTCATGTTGTTCCAAACCTGTATTACTCTGCAAAACATTAAAAAAAAAAAATTAACTGTTTTTCTCCACACAGTGAAAGTCAGTTGGAAGATTGATTTTCATTGTATGGACAAAACACCCCCAAAAACATTAGGTATTTTTTAAAATGACTTCTTTTGTGTTCGACGAAACACAAACAGGTCTAAAACAAAATGAGAGTGAGTAAATGATAACAACATCTTCAGTTATAATGTTCAAAAATTTGGGGACAGTAAGATTTTTTTTTTTTCAAAGAAATTAATACTTTAACACAGATGCATTAAATTGATCAAAATTAACAGAAAATACAATTTTACAAAAGATTTCTATTTCAAAAAATGTTTTGGAACTTCCTAGTCTTCAAAGAATTCTAAGAAAATGTATAATAGTTTCATAAAATTTGCTATTTAAATGCATTGTTTTCAACATTGATGATAAGAAATGTTTCTTTAGCAGCAAATCAGCATATTAGAATGATTTCTAAAGAATCATGTTTCACTGAAGACTGGAGTAATGGCTGCTGAAAATTTAGCTTTATTGTAATTTTATCAAATAAATGTAGCCTTGGTGAGTATAAGAGAATTAATTCAAGAACTTTAAAAGAAATACTAAAAAATACCAACCCCAACTTTTTTAACAGTAGTACACATAGACATGTACAGAGCATGGGTCATTATAGTGAAATTACCTTTATTTCCAAACCATTATCATTCTATCATTATTGCACTCAAGCAAGGTTTGTTTCACAGTGTTGATACTTTATCACACGCACTTCATTCTATACCAGTTTGTGATATCTTCTCTGTGCCACATTTGATTCTTCTGAACTGAAACATTTCTTCAAACACAAGATGTGAGAAAGAGAATTGAGACTTAAGTCTGTAATCCTCTCATTTTAATGCAAGCTTGCTACAGAAAGCCGCTTGTAAAACATTAAACGTGTAATAAGCAAGAGTATTATCTATTATAAATTAGTTGACATCTACAGGAATAAACTATTCACTCTTCAAGAGTGGAACAAAATCATTCATGGGGATGAGACGATTCTTTCAAACCACCATAAAAAGCATAGATAAAAAATGATTTCAATCAGAAAGCCTTCTTAAACAAAATACTAAAAACACATTTTCCACTTTACAAGGAAATATTCATCCTTTAAGGTAGGAATAAAAATTTAAACCCTTTCCCTGTTACGAAAAATGCCGATACACATCATGGACCCTAATCGAGATGGTTTTTCAGGTGCAATCTGTAACTGTACCCATATCTGTATGCTTTACCACANGTTACGAAAAATGGCGATACACATCATGGACCCTAATCGAGATGGTTTTTCAGATGCAATCTGTAACTGTACCCATATCTGTATGCTTTACCACACACAGAGCACTGAAAAGGTCTCTCCTTCGAGTGGGTCCGTTTATGTTTGTTAAGTATGTAAACGCGTTTAAAACTCTTCCCACACTCAGGGCACATATAAGGTCTCTCTCCAGTGTGATCTCTCTGGTGCACCCTTAAGTCATAGATGTCAAAAAACCTCTTCTCACACTGGTTACATGGAAAAGGCCTGTCACCGGCATGTCTACGCAAGTGTATTTTCAAATAAGAAGGCTTGGCAAACTTCATTTCACACTGATCACAACTGTATGGTTTCTGTCTCCTGTGGATTTTCACATGATCCGTGAGAAGATCTGACCGCTGGAATTCTTTCCCACAGGTTTCACAACTAAATCGCTCTTCTTTATGCTGATTGATGGATGTTCTGCCTTTACCTGCTTTCTCTGGATGTTGTGTGGCTTTTCCCTGCGTTATTAAAGATTTCAGTCTTTCGCTTGACACATCAGAATTCATTTTAGTTTTTTTAACTTGTTCTGCTGGCTCTGTTGATTTTCTTTTTCTTGATGTTCTTTTCTTGTCTGTACATTTTTTTCTTTTGCTTGATGTATCAGTTCTTCTGTTCAAAGGTTTATCTGGAGAAGTGTGCGTGTTTGCTGTGATTTCAAGCTCTTCTTCCATCTCAACTGGAGGCATTAGGCCAGTTGGTAAGATTTGCAGACCAAGGTCCAAAAACTCCTCTTTAACATTCCCCTGAGAACAAGAAAACGTTCCTAGCTCGTTCACATCAAGCACTGAAGAGTCATCTTGATCGGGTTCCACTTTAACTTGCATTTCTGACTTAATGAAGTCTGATTGCAAGGTCAGTGAACTGTCATCTTCGCTTTTTAACCATCCATTTATAAAGTGCTGGGAAACTGCTTTCGCAGATGGCAAACCTTGCTCCATTTTAACAAGTCTTTGACTTTCAGTGCCCAGCTCTAATTCAGCTAACGTTAGTTCTTCTTGAGACTTGACGCGAATTATTCCAAAGGCAGAACCACAACTGTAAGAAAGTAGGCAGATATTAATGCTCTGTCCAGCGATGTATTTGTTTTAATATAAATATTACTTAATTTTTTATAGCTTGCTAAACTAAAACAACCATGAAATATACACACTGGCAAATAAACACTGCACTGAAATCGCTGGGAAAAAATGGCATTTTTAGTTTAGGTAATAATTAAAATGAAATGCGCTGACATCAAAAATGACATTTCACTCACCAGTTATTTGCAATCAGAAAAGTTACTTTTATTGTTGACTAAAAGCCATGTTTACGTTTCTAAATCGTCTTCTTCTGTGGCTTTAGTAACGAGTTGAGAAGAAACTACATGTGTGCATACTGCCACCTAGTGGGCGGGATTAACAATATTTATTGTTTTACCTGCAAATTTACAGTATCATTTGGACAACTGAAAAGTAGGCATACAATTTAAGAACAGAAAACTAAATTAAACTAGAAAGACCTAAATTTTTCATTCCATTTTGCAAGTTTATAAAGCCAGAAAACTTTATGAAGTATAAGGTATGTTTAATATAAAAATATTGTTAGATCACAAAAACAATTAACAGTTGTGCAAAGTACAGGCATATAGTGAAATTATTTGAAATTGAGATACCCACAAATCAACATTTGGTGAATGTGATTACATTAAATTGGATGGCATTTTAAACATTTGACATGCAATACAATAGTAAGCCATTACATTCAGATTTTCCTTCTATTCCCCTTGAAAGGCACAAAATTGCTCAGATCTCATGAAAATGTCAGTCAATCCTTCTTATTCTTCAGAACATGAGGACAGTTTTCAGAGTTTAGATGAGAATGACCCAGAGGCAGGAGTGTAGTGAGATACAAGACGTTCTGCTTCTCTCCAGCCGCTTAGCAACGCTCCATGAACTGTAGAGAAGAAAGACCTGTGTGTGGCTTCTCCTGCAAATAACACCTGCAAAGACTGCAAAAATAATGTGTCATTCATATTATATTATCAATTAACAAAGTAAAGAAGTATCAAGAGTAAAGAGAACATGTCTATATACTGTATAGCATAACGGTCATAAAGAAAAATAAAACATAGTTGCTTAAACAAACTTTAACAAAATGAGAGTAGTTGCACCTTAGAATTTGAGCTTTTCAGCGGCAAGGGTTCAGCAAGGTTATCTATATCATATCCTGAGCAACCTTTGGCCACATAGGTGTAAGATCCACAGGAATAGGGCTCATGGAACCACTGAGATCTTAAAAGCTTCCTTGGTGTAATAGTTGGATTTCCTGAAAATTGTTAAGAAAGACTTCATAAATTAATTGTAATATTTAATATTCTACATTTGATTGTTCCATTGTAGATATACAGTGGGGTACAAGCGTTTGAGACCATCAGTAAAAAAGCTTATTTTTTTACATTTTATTTATTAGTATTATTTTTAAATTATAATATCACCCAAATAACTTTTGTTTTAGTGATAGCAGGATTCAAGCTGAAATGAACTTTATAAACCTTTTGTTTTTATTTATTATTATTATTTTTTAATGAGGTTAATATCACAAATTTAAAAAAAAAATACATTTTACAAATGTATATATTTATTTAATACGTGTATTACCTTTAGATGTCAGATTTTTATGGTGGTCCTAGACTTTTGGACCCCATCAATGTTCTATTAAGCTGTAAAGAGTCTCTTATCTCTTTTACAGAGTAAAAATGTTACCAGTAAATATGCGCAGGAGCTGTGTGACACTGTGCAGCACTTCATGCTCAGAGAGAGTTTCCATGTACTCAGACTCCTGTCCTGCGATCCATCCACAGAGCATGTGTCCATATCTGCAACCGGAAAAGAAATATCATATTTATAATGGCCTAAACTGTACTATTTAAAGCTAAATTAAAGACTATGTTTACCTCTCTGTGGGCTTCAGCACAGTGAGCCTAATCAACTTTCTAATCCAGGACTTCTTTACATCAGAAACAACGTCAGCAAGATGTGTCTCGTCCTCCCAGACGAGGTAGATCAACTCACAGTCTTCATCCCAGAAAGGCTCCTCGAACTCAAGAAAGATCTTGTTGTTGGTCCCAAAGCCCATTTTCTCGATAGAATGCAATTTATGCAGTGGAAGAGGAGGGCTCAGAAAAGTGCTCTGGTGCTTCTTAAGGTACCCTGTAATGAAATAGCACCTCGGATCTCATGCAGAAAGCAACAATGTTTTCAAATTGACATTATGCAAATAACACCTAAATCAATCTAAATTTACAATCAGGTTTTTTACCTTCTATTTATTGTTCTCAGTGGCTTTCTTTCAAATTCAACTTAGATTTAACTTAATAGATTAATAGTCAGATACAAACTGTTCACTAAGCTAACAATTAATGCTGAATCTATACGTACCCAGTGGAACAGTGACAATAACATGGTCTGCTGCAAATGTCTCTCCATTCACACATTCAATCATAATGGGAAATGATGTTTCTGTAGTTTCTGGGCCATTCTTGGTGTAGTTCCAATGAATGCACTTCACTGGTTTGTTGTACAAGACTGTGTCCTTGGGAAGTTCCTTCATCATGTGACCAATTAAACCTTCATAACCTCTAGTGGAAAAAAGATAATTCATTGCATTAAAACCTTGCAAGATTAAAGAAAGTATTTAATTATTCTAGACACTAGATTTTAAGTCACTAGATTTGATTCTCTGATCACTCACCCTGGGAAAGTGCAATCCAATCCTGGAAAAGTTTTATACATGCCAAAGGCTCCCAGGCCTACATCATCCATCGTGTGGGTTCCACTTACACAGCACTCCACCTTCAGCAGTGTGTTTATCATGCCCAGTCTTAATGCAATATTAGCCTGGTCCTCCTTCCACTCTTCTGGGGCCAGTCGTTCAACCTCTGCCTTGACAAACTCCCCAACACTCGGCAGAGGTTCTCCACCGCTGTCACTGAACTGCTGGCTCCTTTCCAATAAGTTTATGAAAAACTCCACCACTGGCCCCAGTTTCTCAGGCCTCAGTTTCCGACCTGAGCTGGTAAACCAGTTGGGAACAAACCGGCGATGATGAACACCAAAATCAATGGCTTGGTTTTCTTCAGACATTGACTTTTTGTCAAGGAGTTGGTATTCGCATGCCAACTGAAATACTGGGTTTTCCTTTGATGGGCCATGGATCCAGTTGGCACCGATCTCTACAATGTTATCACCTTGAATGAATAGAAAAAAATAAATGTGAAATGCATGTATGGAGAAGACCAGGGCTATGTTGACACACTATCCCCTGGTTTCACAGACATGGCTTAAGCTAGTCTCAGACTAAAATGCATGTTTGAGCTGTCTCAACTTAAAATATCTTGCTCTGACATATCTTAAAATATGTCAGTGTCATTGTTCTCTGTCAAGGTGCACACCTGTAATCTTTTCTTCTAAGGCATTTTTGTAAAAGATGCTTAAATATCTTAATTTAACTAAGGCCTAGTCCTGGTTTAAGCTAAACCCCATCTGTGAAACCGGGCCTATATAGAATAAGCTGCTACAATGAAATCTGCCCTTTAAGCAGCCTATTATAGGCTTTTCAGCAAAATGTAAACAGCGCAACAAAAAGAAAAACATGAATACTAAAAAAAAAAAGGGAATATGGTAATTAATGAATTTTATAAATCTGTAATATTTACTGCATGTGTGACAACTTGGTCCGACCTGACATTTACAAAAAATATGTCCTCAGAATTCAACCTCAAAATGTACTTGCATCATATTTGACCCTTGCCTGACAGTATTCCAGTGTGGTTGTATTAGGTTCACATGTTAAATCAATAACAATAGAAAAAAACTGAACTATTTATTTTATAAGCTCTAAAAGCACAATAAAATTATGCCTGTGCATACCCAGTCTGCCCGTTCGTATTCTCCCCCCGCTTCTCGCAGTCGCTTCTATGATGTGTACATTATGAAAACCGTGTTTAAGTAATTTCTGAGCGGCACCAATTCCCGAGATGCCGCATCCGATTATAAATATCTGAGAATCACGAGCTGAACGTTGTGCCATCGAATCTGTTTGTGCACAACACTCTCATGGAGGACTGAAATAAATGTTTCGTTCAACTGAGGAGGACTCCAGCTCAACGCTCCTCCCCTGCTCATGTGAACTGTACTCGACCCCAGAAAACTTCACGAAGACTCTTCCAAGAATCATTCTATGCAACTATTTCACAGTAGCCCCTCACTGCAGCAAGTATGGGGCGGGGTTGGAACCACATCTAGGGGTGGAGATGGGTAGGTTTAGAGGTGGAGATGGGTGGATTTAGGGATCAGGAGGTGGAGACGGGTAGGTTTGGAGGAGTTGGATCTGGATCCAACCTCGCCCTTGGATCTTGTGCATATCCAGTCAGTCATTCTTCAAAATTAGACTTTATATATAGCATCTGGACGTGACATTATTGTTTACAATATACCTATATTTGACCAATAGAATCCATATTTTTGAGTGGAAGCACCTTCTGAATGACTGATCTTTAAATTGTAGAAAAACACTCACACAATTGTCCTCAGCAATCGCCTTTTCAGAAATATTCTGGCTTTTTTTCATATAGACCATGCAGCAAACGAGATACCAAAAGTATTCTGTATCTGTAGTTTAGTTGTTTTTTAGGACAAACGATGGAAGAGGAAATCTTACCCAATACCTATAAGGTGCAGTTTACGAACTTGCTGTGTTGTTAAAAGTGCTGTATGTAAAATCTGATGAGTGTAAAGAAAGTGTATGAGAATGCGGTACATCACTAGTGTAAAATTTTGAATTTTTTGGAAACACACATAGGCTACACTAAAACAAATAAAATGCTCTGACTATATAATAATTACATTACAGATAGTGTGCGGTCATAAATTGATATTCACCAACAGACCATTCCTATTATATTTCCATTTATCTTCCATTCAGCACACTTTTTCAGTTCACAACAAAGCAATGACACCACATAAATTGTAATTCTAGTTGTATTCATTTTTCAAAGAAATTAGAGGTATATAAATAGTGTACTTTAACCGTTAGATTTTCTAACCCATAAATACCAGCTGTTTTAATGCTTTAATTACAGTAAGTAAAAAAATGTCATTTTGTTATACAAATGTGTCCAGGGACACAAGAAATGACAGATTATAATTGTTTTGAAAAGAAAAATCTGAAATGTTCCAGATATGATTATAACAATTTGAATGATTTTACACGATCATAAACATCTTGGACAGTTTAGATTATAGAAAGTGAATGGATGGATAAAGGGGATACTCATAGCCCAGTTTCTATCAAGAATTTAATTAGAAAAAATAATTTGTACATCATAAAGTATTGTGAGAAACTATGTTTAATATAAAAACTTATTTTCATATCACAAAAACAATTAACATTTGTGCAAAGTACTGGCCTTCAATAAGATTTCTTTGGTAATTTTGACATACCCATAAATCATCTGCTGAATCAGTTATCAAACTCATGCAGTACATCCATGATGCTTTAAATAATTCAGCAGTTACATTCAAATTTTCTTTCTATTCCTTTTTTAAGGCACAAAATCCTTCAGATCTCATGAAAATGACTGTCGATCCTTCTTGCTCTTCAGAACAGGAGGACAGTTTTCAGAGTTTAGATGAGAATGACCCAGAGGCAGGAGTGTAGTGAGATAGAAGACGCTCTGCTTCTCTCCAGCCACTTAGCAACGCTCCATGAACCGTAGAGAAGAAAGACCTGTGTGTGGCTTCTCCTGCAAATAACACCTGCAAAGACTGCAAAAACAAACAGTCATTCATGTTTATAATATATTATCAAATAATAATTTAAAGAAGAGTAAGAGTAAAGGGAAAATGTCTATATATATCGTTCTGTTCAAAAGAAGAATGAAATCTAGTTGCTTGAACAAACATTAACAAAATGAGAGTAGTTGCACCTTAGAATTTGAGCCTTTCAGCGGCAAGGGTTCAGCAAGGTTATCTATATCATATCCTGAGCAACCTTTGGCCACATAGGTGTAAGATCCACAGGAATAGGGCTCATGGAACCACTGAGATCTTAAAAGCTTCCTTGGTGTAATAGTTGGATTTCCTGAAA
The DNA here is from genome assembly GCA_004124795.1 of Poropuntius huangchuchieni. Classification (NCBI taxonomy): domain Eukaryota; kingdom Metazoa; phylum Chordata; class Actinopteri; order Cypriniformes; family Cyprinidae; genus Poropuntius; species Poropuntius huangchuchieni. Next base: position 21,607 of record SCHK01042062.1, read on the forward strand.
ATAAGGAAAAATTTCTTTTAAAAGTTATTACTTTTTTTTGTTTTTACATGTGATCTGATCTGTATATTTCCAGGTATTAAATTAGATTTTTAATCCCGCATTTTCAGTGTGGTCTCAGACTTTTGGACCCCATCAATGATGTCCTATTAAGCTGTTAACCTCTTGTACAAAGTAAAAAAAAAAGTTACCAGTAAATATGCGCAGGAGCTGTGTGACACTGTGCAGCACTTCATGCTCAGACAAAGTTTCCATATACTCAGACTCCTGTCCTGCGATCCATCCACAGATCACATGTCCATATCTGCACAACAACAGAAAAGAAACGTCATATTTATTATGACATAAATTGCAGTAGCTGAAGCAAATTAAAGAATATATTCACCTCTCTGTGGGCTTCAGCACAGTGAACCCAGTTAACTTTCTAATCCAGGACTTCTTTACATCAGAAGCAACGTCAGCAAGATGTGTCTCGTCCTCCCAGACGAGGTAGATCAACTCACAGTCTTCATCCCAGAAAGGCTGCTCGAACTCAAGAAAGATCTTGTTGTTGGTCCCAAAGCCCATTCTCTCGATAGAATGCAATTTATGCAGTGGAAGAGGAGGGCTCAGAAAAGTGCTCTGGTGCTTCTTAAGATATCCTGTAATGAAACAGCACATCAGATGAGTTATAGGTCTTGTTGATATCGTAGCAATAAAGCTATGAAGCAACATTAATTTTAGAAAATTATATTTTTGTTTATATAAAAATACGAAAATATATATTTTTTAAATAATGTTATAAGTGATATTATGAAAATGAGAAAGACCTAAATCAATCATCTGACTTTTTAAATCAGACAAAAATAAGGGGAGTACTTTTGAGTACTTCAAAGTGCATGCATTTAAAGTGAACAGATTATGCTAGTTGCAATTACCAGACCAATAACGTTAATTACAAATAAGTGTTATATTCTAATCTTTCACTCGTTCACATTAAATCATGCTGAATCTATACGTACCCAGTGGGACAGTGACAATAACATGGTCTGCTGCAAATGTCTCTCCATTCACACATTCAATCGTAACAGGAAATGATGTTCCTGTAGTTTTTGGTCCATTCTTGGTGTAGTTCCAGTGAATGCACTTCACTGGCTTGTTGTATAAGACTATATCCTTGGGAAGTTCCTTCATCATGTGATCAATTAAACCTTCATAACCTCTAGGAGGACAAAAGAATGAATGAACATGTTTAGTTCGCAAACAAAATTTAGCATTTTGGAATTGCATAATTAAGCCACTTCAAGAAAGGCTCTGAGACTTACCCTGGGAAAGTGCAGTCCAATCCTGGAAGAGTCTTATACATGCCGAAGGCTCCCAGGCCTACATCATCCATCGTGTGGGTTCCACTTACACAGCACTCCACCTTCAGCAGTGTGTTTATCATGGCCATTTTTACTGCAATGTTAGCCTGGTCCTCCTTCCACTCTTCTGGGGCCAGTCGTTCAACCTCTGCCTTGACAAACTCCCCAACACTCGGCAGAGGTTCTTCACCGCTATCATTGAACTGCTGACTCCTTTCCAGTAATTTCATGAAAAACTCTACCACTGGCCCCATCGTCTCAATCCCCAGTTTTCGACCTGAACTGGTAAACCAGTTGGGAACAAACAGCGGATGACCACCAACATCAATGGCCTGATTTTCTTCAGACATTGACTCTTCGTCAAGGAGCTGGTATTCACATGCTAAACGAAACACTGGGTTTTCCTTTGATGGGCCATGGATCCAGTTGGCACCGATCTCTACAATGTTATCACCTTGAACAAATGGGAAAAAAATAAATAAATGTGTTATGCATCTATGGAGAAGACCATGGCTAGCTTTTTACTCTACTGAATATTTCTCAAAGTACATTTTAGTGTTGGCAACAAAAAATGTAAAATATTGGACACTGATCTCAAAGCAAACAGCAAAAACATTGAAGGTAACAAATGATATCAAATCATTACTTGTGGCCAATAAATACTGTAGTTAATAAATTGTAGAATATTTGTAACTTGCTCTGACCTGACATTTATAAACAATCCTTTTGCCCTCAGAACATGATTCAACTTCACTGTAAAAATGTTCTTTCATCATATAGTTGACCCTTGCCTGACCGTATCCCAATGTCTTTTAGTTGGAAAATTTGGACTTTAACTCAAAACCTTTGTAAAATATATACTAGCAGTTTTTAACCTTGTTGACTCAAAGGCCCTCAATATAAGGTAATTTCAAATGGTCTATTTGTTCTGCAAATATGACAAAGCTGTTTATTTTCCTACTCTTCATTTTGTCATTCCAGGAATTTCAATAACTATTAATGAAATAATTTGCTGATGCCTCTGGTTGAGAACCACTGATATGGACAACGTGACCCATTTACATTGATAACTTGTACAGCCGGAAGTGCAGTTAAGCTCCGCCCACAAATACAGCTACACAGTTGCAAAACACAGTTTTAGAGTACTACTGAAAGATAAATATCAGTATAATTATACATCATTAGATTCTAAGTTAATAAAATCTGCTAACCAATTTTCATTGAGGCCTTTCAAAAGAAATTATAAGAGACGGTCATCCTATAAGATGACGAAAATAAACAAAAGAAAACAAATTATAAAAGCTAAATTTCCCCATCAATTATTACAGACAGATGACCGATGATTTAAAAGCAAAAAGCCTGTGCATACCCAGTCTGCCCGATCGTATTCTCCCCCCGCTTCTCGCAGTCGCTTCTATGATGTGTACATTATGAAAACCGTGTTTAAGTAATTTCTGAGCTGCACCAATTCCCGAGATGCCGCATCCGATTATAAATATCTGAGAATCACGAGCTGAGCGTAGCGCCATTGAATCGGTTCGTGCACGACACAGAGGACCGAACTAAAGGTTTCTCTCTGCTGGGGACTTCAGCAAACGCTCCTCCCCGAACTGTACTTGATCTACGTAACGTCGCCTAGACAATAATCTCTCTCATTCAATGGAAAATGACTGTCTGTATGGTTCCTCTATGTTAAATTAATCTAAAAATGGTAAACAAGTCATGGCAGACAACGTCATATAGCCCGGAAGTAATTTCCGTTTATCCTCATCATAAACACTTAACACTTAATTCAGAATTTTTATTTGATTATTTTTAATGTTGTCGTCATATTACCTCCAAAAGTAATGCCGGCCATTTGTAATGCAAATCTATTTATTTTCCGTATTAATTTATCAATTTTACCATGGTACTTTTAAAATGTCAATTATGAACATTTAACTTTTATTATTAAGAATTTTTGGCTTAAATTTGTATTATATTTTCATATATAAAAGCACTTTTTAAATGTCAATTAAGAAAACGACAGGTCTTGAATTTATACTTAAATGTAGGCCTATCTATAAATAATAAGCAATAGGCTACAATAAGCAATTCTATACACCCAACGTCCAAAATGTATTTTACAGCCTTTTAAGTCTATTAGGCCTTTAAAGAGTAGGTACTTCACTGATAAGCACAACTGCAACACAGTAACCTTTTCTCGCCAGAAGGGGACAGTATTTTATTATTTGTCGATGCCATATTTGTTGGTAACAGGTTGTTCGTTAGCAACCCAACCAGTTTCAAAGGGTAAAGACATTTACTGCATAAGGCGACCTAGGTTCCCACGGTTTCCTTAATAGTGCTAAAAAGTAGGCCTATGTAAGGTTAAAAGCTTTACTAAATACAGAAAATGCCCTGCATTGTTCTCAAAAATAATAATATAATAATACATTTCTGTTGTCATTACAAATCACTATATTAAATACAAAAACATTTCAAACCATTATTTAAAAATCACAACTAACATATTTTGTGGCATAAAAGACTGACAAGTGAACACAAGCACTTTTTCCTCCTTGTGCTACTTGTCCAGGAAATGGGAACCACCTCAAGTAACGTAATGTTCCTTGTTCCCAGGATGCCTCCAACTGTGTAACATGGGCATTCGAGCCAGAAGCCACTGACTTCATGTCTTAGTCTCAATAATATGAGCTTTTATAGCTCGTGGGAACTGACTCAAAGAACAATAAGAAATGCTCATTGTGAACATGAGGGAAACAGCACAACATTTTTTTCTCAAGAATAAAACAATGATTTAAGATAATGAAATGAAGCACTAAGAAATTGTATTGGAATAGGATCATATGCATCCATTTTAAATAGAATTATAATAGCAAACTGACTTTTAATATTGTCCGGAAATGATTAAAGATGTTATGAATTAGATATTCTATATGTGAGTACAAAACTAACATGACCCTGTACAATAGGCTATGTTAGCAAAACAAATGTGAGACCAAATGAACACAATTCCTCATATATTAGTTTTATTTTAAAATGTATAAAAGGTAATATTGTTACTGTAGAAACATGTCAGGGGTGTATATGTTCTAAGTTTAACAACAACAACAACAAAAAAATAACAAAAATAAAATACAGTAGTTTGTCTTTTAAGTCACAGAGCATAAGTGCATCATAAAATAACATTCTAGGTAATTTGTAACACCTGAGAATTGTGGGTAAAAGTACTTACAGCTGCTAAATACTAGCTACCAGTAGCCTATATTTTTTATACACTAGTTATTGCACTCATGTCTTCACCAAAAATGAAAAAACGGAAACTAGTAATCTGTGGATCACCGATGTTGACTGTACAACAGAGAGGATGCCTTTGATCTAAACAGTCGACATTTTATCATGCATAATTTGCAGTATTAGGGATGCCATCCAATTTTTGCAATATCATTGATCTCAGTGCACTGTATCTGTGAAAAACAAAAGTACAATACAGATTAAAATGAATACATTGTTGTTTTGTTATAGGAACGCAGATTTTTGTGAAACTTACTTTCTTGTTAGTTTTAAAATCTCTCGCTCTTCCTCCTCTTTCAATTTCTTGATGAAACTGTCCAAAACAGGCATTTCAAACTTAATATACTGTGCAACCTGTAAGACAGTGCATTATTGCATTAACCACTGAGATGTAAGCACAGAGTATTCTGAATATTAACAAAAATATCACAGAGAACCTGCAAATATGCATCAACATTTTCCGATTACAATGAATGTTGAGACTGTAATAGAAATATTTGTACTATTGTTAGTCCCCAGGATAGGATCCTAAAATTAGACTTGATATGTAGCATCTGGAAGTGACATTATTGTTTACTGTGTCTATATTTGAACAACAGAATGTTAGTTTGCCAGGGGAAGCACATTCTGAATGACCTATTGTGAACTTTGAAATGTACTAAATACTCACATCATACGTAATCTCTTCACCAAGGTCCTTTTCCATAATAAATATTCTGGCGATTTTTTCACAAGGACCATGCAACAGACGAGATACCAAAGGATATTCTGTATCCTTAAGTTTTGCTCTCTCTAAAGACAAAAGATGGGAGAAATATAATAATTATAATCTGCAGATCAGTTGAGTCCTCTTAAAAATAAGGTAAAGTTAGGAAAGAAAAGGCTTACCCCCTGATTCATGGACTAGGTAGAGGCCAAACTCATCTGCCTTATTCTCAACCTGTACAGAACAGGGAATTAACAAGAAGTAAAAGATTGTGGTATTCAGCTGAATAAGGGAAAACTTACCCGAAACTTATTAAGGAGTAGGTTAAGAACTTGCTGTGTTGTCAAAGTGCTGTTCACTCGCACATTAGTCACTGATCCATATGATGGAGTAAAAACTGATGTCTGTAAAGAAAATGTGCAAAAATGAGATCAATTTCAGCAAATCTTTCATAAATGATGTGGCACACAATGAGATTTGGAAAAAATAATACAAGCTACAATATAATGCTCTTACTATACAATATTATAGTGTTATTGCTGTAAAAATATCAAAGCAGCAATAAAATAAACAATTGTAGAATTAAAACAAAATATTTAAAAAACCTTAAACCTATTTTATTTCAGCTAGTTGCCAAAAGCAACATTTTTTATTTCATTCAGTTTAACTTGTACTAAAATAAGTAAAACTACAACTATAAATAGAAACAAAGAAATAAAAAGAACAAAAACCTATATTTAAAAAATAACTAATAATAATGAGAAAAAGCAAACAAAGTTACTAATGAAATGAAAATGAAAGCAGAATATACATAAAATGAAAATGAAATTTAAAAAAATCTATCCATCTATCTACATCTGCAGAGGCACCAGGCCAANCAACAAAGTTACTAATGAAATGAAAATGAAAGCAGAATCTATCCATCTATCTACATCTGCAGAGGCACCAGGCCAACTCATATGACCTTCAAGGACCATTTATGAGAGATGCAGGTGGCACTCAATAACAAAAGCACATGGTGCAGCCAAAGGGAGGGCCTGCACAGGAAAACACTGCCTCTCAACACCTGTGTTCATCTCACAACACTGATGTACAACATAAACACTTAGACGACGGACACTTCCTGTCACAGATGCTGCTGTGGCACTTTATGAGAGCACAGGCCCCTTGCCAGGCACAAGGCATGCTGTCTTTCACTGAGCACTATTGTACTATTGTCCTGAACTTGGAGCATGGAGGAGTTCCAACTCATCCCTGCCTTTCATCTGAGATGTTGCCCTGCTGATCTCTAGGTGAAAGCTTTATGGATTGTCAGAGTGCAAGTGCACTAAGGTTAACTGTGCTTTTTTTATTACGTTAAAGAAAAATGTCTTAACACAAAAGTTGCATTTAAATTACTTTGTGGTTGTAAAAATGGCCGTTGATAGAAAAGCGGTGTCTCTTTATCCTCTGTGAATCGGCAGTGTTGTGGATTTTGGATCTCCTTTGGATATTCACAAAGCTTGCGTCACTTCTTGTTCTCAGAAGTTGAGGGATGTCCTCCTCAGCTTCATCTGCACCTGCAGCTGAACAGCAACCAGAGACAAGGGCAGGCTAATGTTAAGAATATGGCATTCAGTGATGTGTTGGAAACATGTGTTGGACATCTAGATATGCATTTAGTTCAGTTAAAACTTCTAATCTATAACAACCATTATTGTTGTCCATTTTCCAACATAAATCAATAACATTTTCCTAATTGTGTGTGGAATGATATGGATTATTTTCATACTCACTGGGTAAAGGGGAGGCACTGATTTTGTTGTTGTTGGGCTCTGAACAAAACTGGTGTTCAGCATTTTCATTCCTGTAAATAATAACCACATTATGGAATAAAAATAATTTTCATGGAAGAAAACATTAAATTTAGTTTGTCAATCTCAAGAGATCATATTATACAGTATATTATGAGCTTTATTGTCTATTTATTTAAATAAAGTTTGGAAACTTTGAGATTAAATTTTTGTTATTAATATTTTGGACATTGGGACATGATACTAAACATTTGTGATTTTATTTTCTAGCAATAAGCCTTATTGATCTTACTTAAGCATTGTTTCACACCGTTTCACACTATTATAGATATTATACAATATTTTATCAATATTTAATACAAGATCTAATCATTTTCTTTATCTTTTTATATACTATTCATGGAAAGTGCCATTGTTATTTATTACCATTGTTTTATAGTTACATATTTTTTATATTTTATTTTATTTCATGTAATAAAATGTTTTATTTTTGGTTTTAGTTTTACATTTAGTTAACAACAATAACCCTGGAAAGTGCCAAAAATGAACTAATTAACTCAGCTCATGTAAATAATTATTACTTTAAGTTAGCGATTTTCTATTTAAAAGAGTAACTGGAATCTTTCATTGGAAAAAGAAACATCTGATTAAACATCTGAAACTATCTGATTTATCTGTTGTTGCTATACAGTAAGGCAATCACGATGACAATCTTCTTATGCTCACGTGCTGAATTTTCTTGCTCACAGTATCAAGGTCACTGCAGCTTTCAACATTAGAGCTGATTAAAATTCCCATGATTCAGAAGAGTCCTGCACGTGAGAATAAGAGGTGGCAGGACTCTGAATAACCAGTTCCTCTGTTGGTGAAAGATCAACACCACGTAACTGCAGTTTTTTCCCAATTTCAGCCATGTGCCTTAATGTTCCTCAAAACAAAACTTTCTAATAATGACCACAGGTCATCAACCCCTAGAGAATTACAGAAACGCATCAAATTTTGTTGGCTTTTAGGAAAAGTACACAGCATTATCTACAGTAGATATCAAATCTGGGCTGACCGAGAAAGATAAAGGAGCAGCCATTTAACCTACATAAAAAGCTCTACACCCATATCAAATCCTGGCACATGCCTTGAGACGTCTATGACTGAGTTAATGAGAGAAACAGATGGAGTTATGACCTAATGAAGGAAAGGACACATCTGGGTGTGGTGTAGCAGCAGCATTCAGACGGTTCCACCCACCTGCTGGACTCTGAGCTCTCTGACCTCCACGCACTCGTGCAGGCATAGCGAAAGCGCTCGTTGTCATCGTGCATTTGCAGTCTGATTGGCCTCCTCAGGCCCCAGGAGATGTTGAGTAAACCCTCCACGATCAGCTCACTCTCTTCCTGCAAGAAATAATAATAATAATCTTTAACTCCTTTGTCAGATGCAGGAAATCCTGCTGGCTCACGTCTCAGCTCTGTTTCAAGTGTACGTGCTGAAGAGACAGTTGCAAACCGCAGATATTCAATTGGAGGCGGTGAAGTTATGGAAAGTCACTTTGGGAGGAGTACAATACAGCACGTAGATGTATTAATCTAGAGTTTGATTCTGAGCAATGATGTGCTTTCAGTAATATTTACTGTCAGTTAATATAAATATCCATCACGCTCAGAAGCGCTAAATGAAAATGTTACAGTGCTCTAATATAGGCCACAGTCTAAGTATATTTCTAAGTATATTTCCACAAAAGGAAATATACTTACATTATTTAATCAAATTGACACGACAGATGACAATTGACTACCGTTTAAAGGCTGGGAGTTGTCTTTGGTAAAAATAAATACAGTATAAATATTAATATTGTAAAATTTAGTACACTAAAGCAGTTTTCTATTTTTAATAGATTTTAAAATGCAGTTTATACATGTGATGGCAAAGCAATCCTTCAGAAATCATTCTAATATGCTGTTATGGTGCTCAAGAAACCTGACTTGAAACCTGTTGAAAACTGTTGTGCTGCTTAAACCTTTTGTGGAAACCATGATGCATTTTTACAGTTACAGTTCAAATAAACAGCATTTAAAACATAAATCTTTAGTTACATTATGAATATCTTCATTATCACTTTTAATCAATTTAATGCCTCTTTCTCA